>JAKCPI010008939.1:0-21811 GCA_023213315.1 Euborellia annulipes
GGAGGCGCGGACTAGTCTAAGAGGAGGCGCGAATATTGGCCACCAAGATCAATTTCCCAAATGATTGCTACGTGTAGTTTTATAAATAAAATCTGGTGTGACTGGCGCACAGCACACAACTTTCTCTTACTTTCGGTAATCGAAAGTTGTGTACTGTGCTTGTCAAACCAGATTTTTTGTGTCGACATATATTTAGTTTCCGCCAATATATTAGAATTTAAGATGTCAAATTTATAAACATGGGAAAATATTTATATTTTCTTACCATGGCAACCATTTCTCCTATCTTCTCTATGAAGCACAAGAGTAAAGTGTGCTTCAAACAATTTTGAGGGCAAAACGAGAATATAAATTTGAAAGAGCATCTAAAAAATAATTGATTTTTGAATTTTAATCAAAATTTTTGGAGCGAATTTTGAGAAAATCGAAAAAAAACTGAAAAAGTGCATCAGTAAAGTACTAGTACTCTTTGGCCGATTTTGATTAAAAGCTTATTTTGTCGGTCCCGGGGGTGTTTAACTTATATATAAAATTTCAGCCTCATAGCTCAATTCCTTCATGCTTAAAAGTGAACACAGCACACACACACACACACACACACACAGACAGACCATGTCGCGAAAAACACTTTTTTGGATTCAGGGGACCTCAAAACGTGAAGATCCATCAAAACATCATCTCGACATCGAATTTTTGACATGAATCCAATACTTTCTCTCTCTATATATATTACATATACATAGGTAAGAGAAAGTAAAAATGTGTGAGTGTTTAAAAAAAAAGATTGGATTAGGGGTTGCAAAATTGAAAAAAATGTTTTTTAAATTTATTTTAGCTAAATTGAAGCCAAATAAATAGAAAACATTCAAAAAATAGCGTTGATTATTATTTTGATTAGGGGGGGATGAAGGGTTGATTATTTAAGAAAGGCCTTGGAATATTCCAAATCACTTGTTGACATTCTTTTCCAGTTATAAATAAAGTTAGATTAGAGCAAAAGGTATTTTTTTACTTTTAATAAAAAGGGAATTGTTATTTTCATCTGTTTTATTCCTATAAACAGAGAGAGACGAATCTCCCGTTCAGTCGAGTCGAGTGCGTTGCCGGGATGCAGGCGCTGCTCTCTTTTTTGTGTTTAAAGTGAATCAAAGTGAATAATTAATATAGTGTAACCCACCCTGGCCACACCGTCAGCAAACACACCCTCTTGAGAGTCTTATTAAAGGTAATTATTATGCATTTTATCGTTGAAAAAAAAACAATGATAGAAACAAATAATTTGACTGCGAAAAACGATTCTTTTGAATATGAAACTAAATATTTTGTATTTCACTAAGGGTAGAGGGAGAATATAAGCTGTTGAAAGGGGGAGGGGGAGTTGGATGTCATTGAGGTGTCATTGAAAAAAAAATTAGTTTTTTATTTTTTATTTATTTATTTGTTTTTACTTTTTTTAAAAAAGACTTTCTCATTCATACTCACACTTAATATACTTTTACACAGGGGTGGATTAAGGGTTGAAAATTAAAATAAAATAAAAATTAAAATAATTATTTATAAATGTATTCAAATTATTTTGAGAGTAATTTCGCGGTGAAGGCTCGCATTTCCTTAAAGGGGGGGGAGGAGGTATGAAGGCATTAACCAGGGGAGTTAATGCCCCATCCCCTATAATGCATAAAAATATTAATGTTTTTTAATACTTTTACTAAAAAATAAGTGCATTCCGTTTGAGTTAATATTTATATTCAATATTTAGCAAATAGGATAGCGGGGTAGAAACATTTTAATGTCATTCTAAAATTTCTTATTACTGGGGCGGAATTAATTTTTGAAAATTTCGAAACTCTCATAAACAGACACTAATAACACTGGGTAATTTAGGAACCCATCGAACCCCTTGCAGAATTTTGTAGGGATTTTTTTCATTAGTTAGAAAAGTAAGATATAATTAGTCCACTTAGAATTTTACTGGGGTGAGTTACCGCATCTTTTTATATTAGAGAACTAATCTCAATTCGGAATTTTTACTTTCTCTTACCTATATGTATAAATTAATATACATATATATATAGAGAAAGTATTGGATTCATGTCAAAAATTCGGTATCGAGATTTTGATGGATATACACCTTCTGAGGTCCCTTGAATCTAAAAAAGTGGTTTTCGCGACATGGTCTGCCTGTGTGTCTGTTTGGGTTCAATTTAAAGCATGAAGGAATTGAGCTAGGAGGTTGAAATTTTATATTTAAGTTAGGCACCCCCCTAGGGCGTGAAAATAAAATTTGAGAAAAATATTTTTCTTCAGGAATGAAAGTTAGAAAAATCTTTAAAAATATGTTTTAACATCTGACGTTTCGGCTTTGTTCAAAGCCATCCTCAGAGCTGTTAGTGGTCATCCTAGGATGACTTTGACCAAGGCCGAAACTTCAGCTATTCAAATATATTTTTAAAGAAAAAATTCTGGCTTTGTTTTTTCTAACTTTCATTCCTGATATTATACGAATTCCACCAGCCATAAAATACCCTGCAGCGTTTTCTAAACTGTGAGGCGCGGGGGAGGCCCTAGGGAGACGCGGACTAGTCTAAGGGGAGGCGCGAATATTGGCCCCCAGGATCAATTTTCCAAATGATTGCTAGTTTTAATATAAATAAGAATTAATAAAAAAAATATTTTTATATATATTTATATTTTTTAGCATTAAAAATTTTTGTTTTTTATTATTTTATAAAATGAGGGAGGGGGGAGGCGTCATAAGATTAATTATTTTTAAGGAAGGCGTGGTAACATAAAGTTTGGAAACCACTGATATAGACCAACTACCCTAAGCTCTGAACCTCTTCCTCTCCAAAACTCGACTCCCTAAAACGGGCTCAGTAGGCCTATAATGAAATTTTTATTCTCAATCAGCAACTTTTTGTTGCCTTTAATTCCTCCCTTCATGGAATGAAATGCATTATTATTAATATTCTAAAAACCCCTGAATCATTATGTTACCCTCAAAACATATTTCACATTGATTTAGTCAAAAATAATATATCGATGCTAATGATCACCGGCAATGAATTTTAATAATTATTTAAAATGTCATTCATTCATCTTTTGACATCCGTTTTCTGTCAAATTGAGCTAGGCATTAATTCAAATATAATATCTTCGACTCTCTCTTTCTCTTTTTGCCTTTTATTCTTTCTCCTTTGCTGCAATTATATTTTACTTAAGTCAAAGTTGCTTTGCTTAAGAAAGGAAGCTTCAATGAAATTTTAATATTATTTTTTGATCACCGGCTGTTTTTTAATTACTCTTTTGACTTTTAATTAAAATTTATTTATAAAAACGTAAAACATGTAAAGTGTTTTTTTAGAGAAAAAAAGAGGCGGTGGCATCGTGTGATTATTAATGTTGATGTTGAAAATAAAAAATACCAAAGGTTTATTATTTAATTAACAACTGCGCATTTATTATTATTATTATTATTTTAAAAACGTCATCTTTTAAAATGAGAAAACAGGAGATTAAAAATTTATGAATTAAAAAAACAAAATTATTTTAATCTAATATGAGAAAAATGGTTCTTTAATATTATATTTGAATGCTTAGGCCTAGGTTGATCTAAAGGCATATTACCACATTTTATTTTCTCAACATAAGTACAATTAATTAAAATTAATCAAAAACACTGAGTGATATGTTTCTTTGGTATAAATAAATATTTTGACTCAGTAGATCATCTTCAAAAGTAATAGAAATATTAACTAGTAAAATCACAAAATCTTAGAACCGATTTAGAGGAAATTGAAAACAGTGGCGTACCGATGGGGGGGGGGCGAGGGGGGCGGTCCGCCCCAGGCCCCGAGCCGGCATAGGCCCCCATATATTTATGAAAAAAAAATTTAATGAAAATTTACCTTTGAGAGGCCCCGGGGCCCTCAGGGCTCAAGTAAAAACGGAAAAATATAGATAAAAAAAAAAACAAGATTTAATGAAAATTGGGAAAATTTAGAAAAAAAAAAATTTTAATGAAAATTTCTCTTTGAGGGCCCCGGGGCCCTCAGAGCTCAAGTGAAAACGGAAAAATATAGATAAAAAAAAAAAAAAATTTAATGAAAATTGGGAAAATTTAAAAAAAAAAAAAATTTAATGAAAATTTCTCTTTGAGAGGCCCCGGGGCCCTCAGGGCTCAAGTAAAAACGGAAAAATTTAGATGAAAAAAAAAACAAAATAATTATAATAATTATAATAAAAACAAAATATAATGAAAATTTCTCTTTGAGAGGCCCCGGGGGCCTTGGGGTTCAGGGATATACGGTATTTTAAAAATATTTTTGTGTATGGAGGTGAAGGATATTTAAAGATGAGCAAGCACCCCCAAAAAAAAAAAAATTCAATATAGGGCCCCCTCTTCTAGTGCCGCCCCAGGCCCCCAACTGCCTCGGTACGCCTCTGATTGAAAAAACTAAAAAAGTATACTAGTAAAGTACTCTTTAGTCGATTTTATTCAAAATTATTGAGACCCCTACGACATGGATACTTGCAGATTAAGAATAAAATTTGAGTACCTAGAGTTTACTCGTTTTTCAGTAATTCCCTTAACCCATATTTTTGATATTTCACTGTAAATTCATTAAATTTATTGTTAAAAAATCTTAAATTCCATGAAGTACTAAGAAGTGTAAATATTTTGTTAAATTTCTAAGAAAGAGATTTTATTGGCTTTTTCATATAATTGCCATTAAAAGAGTCTATTCCCTTTTAGCTTGAATTTTAGTTTTTTTTTCACAATAAATTTAATAAATTTCAAGTGAAATATTAAAAAATGTGGGTTAAGGGGGTTACTCAAAGACGAAAAAAATCTCTCTCGCTACGGATATTTTATAGTTAGGCTAAGAAGGCCTATCCAATTCATAGATGTCTCAACAATTTTGAATAAAATTGTACAAAAGGTTCTGGTACGTTACTTTAATTTTTTGGCCATCAAAACTTTCTTGATTTTCATTTTAAACAATTTTTGTATTTAATTTAAATATTATTTACCATAAAACCTTGCTTAATACCAAACAGAAATGTCCTTTAAAAATAATTAAACTCCCTCAGAAGCAATTCCTGGGTGCTCCAGTGGTAGTCAATATAGTTTTGTAAACTTTATTAATTTTTTCATATTTTTATTTTGTCTCAATTATTAAGTAGTTTGACTTATTTAATATTCTGTATAATGTATTATTAGTGTAATTTTGTTAAAAGATGGGCAACAAAATTTTTTTTTCATATAACAAAATGTATAACGAGTATCATTAAAGTCTTAAATGGCCTAAGTTCCCGAAAAGACTGTGTGATTGTGAGTGAATGAAAAAAAAATTTTTTTTGCAAACTAATCAGTTTCTTTACTCTATTTTCATTTATGCCGTTTTTTGCACACTTTTTTGGAAATTAACCTAATTACGACAAAATTTTAAATTTATATATAGATGGCAGGTTTGAATTAAGAGGGAAACTTCACACTTGCGTTTTTTAAAGCCTTTATTGTTTTATTAAAATTGTTTGGCTTCCCGACTCATGAAAAAATAAAATTTTAAATATTATTCCAATTCCTTGAATCTCTTTTGTAAATAAGATATTCCACCTAAAATATTGTATCTTTTGCTTGAAATGTTCCAACACAATTTGTTAAAGGCATTTATAAACTCCGAACTTTGCATGCGTCAGAACTCTCCCCTTTACTCACCCCTTTCCCCTGAAAAGGCTTTTTCTTTCTTTCTTTCGTTCCGTTTTTTATCGCAGATGTAAGATTCAGTTTTTCTTCCATTTATCATAGTTCCTTCTGCTAAGAACCAAATATTTTTTCACTCCACCTCCCCACCCAAGGAGCCCGTTGCATTTTTCTCTCCTTTTAAGCAATCCTCGTATCTCAAGGATTCACGCGATGTGTCTCCTCGATAATATTTTTGGGATAAAAAGGCAATAGCCATTCGACGACCGACGGGGTCGGTTATGCTAATGAAATAAACATAGCAAACGAAAAAAAAAAAGGCGCGGGCGTCTTCTGTTTTATTGCCAGTGACGTCTCGGCCCTCAATCTTTGGATGCGGATGTACAAGAGACAAAAGTCAAAACCTAATTGAGAAACTGGGAGGGACATAGAGCAAAAGGGCAAAAGCAGAGAGATGTCCGACTTTTATAACCTTCACCCCGAAAAGAAGAAGATCCTGAAAAATAGTAAAACCGTGAAGCAAATTACAAATTAGAACAGAAATTCTCGCTCGGAATTATGATGATCATGATAACGAAATTGAGAACTGAGTCTAGAAAATAACCAACACATAAAATAAAAGAAATTATTTTTAATACATGAAATTCGCCATGATATTTGAAGTAACATTTTTGCTTTTATTCATTCTCATGTCTTATTTCTATAATTAAAATCTTTTATAACTTGAGCAAAATAAATTATGTTAATGGAGTATTTGTTTTATACGTTAATATGCACGTTTTTTTTTTTAGTCGTTTTATTTTCGCGCTTTATAGTTTTTAATCTACTTTATTATTTCTTTGCTTTTTTGTAAAGTTATAATCAAAATAATACGCCTAGGTTAATGCTACTAATAATAATAGACACTATTTTCTAAATATTGAATACTATCTACTTTAAAATGGACAGTAGACTACACCTTCTAGGAACAAATAAATATATTATAAATTGTACAGCACTAGTACTTGAAGACACATTTTTTATACAACTATTAATAAAACAAATTTTTGATTTTCAAGACATTTAAAATTTAAATGACTGCCACCTAATCAATTCGGTTGATATTTTACATTAATTGCTCTCATTTAGTATTACTTTTGGCAATATAAACGCTGATTGAATGTTCAGCACTCGATTTACCTTAGAATTCCTAAATTCGTTGTTTTATTTGCTGTAAGGTAGGCAAACTAAATATCCAGCTAAATAGCATTTAAATCCCTCTAAAAATAGTCAATGCAATGAACATACCTGGGGTCTGCTCTGTAGAAATATTAAAAAAAAATTTTTGAGTTGCTCATTTCGTTTGCCTATCGTCCAGGCGGATCTGTGTAATTATTTCAAATTCATTTTGTTTGGCTAACTGTTCAATTTTTTAAAAATTAACAAAATTTATTAAAAATCAAAAAGAACTAATTTTTGAAGTAAATAAAATAAAAAATTATTTTATTAAATTAATTCTTTATTTGTTAAAAATTCTTGTTCTTTATTTTAAATACTTTTATAAGTTTAATCAGGTTTTAAATAAAAAACATGTTATATATATTGTTTCACTAGGCCTATATTATTTATCAATATAAATTATTTATTTATAATTTTAATTAAACTTAATTTCATACCATCTTAGTGTTTTATGGTAAAATTGAAATTTTATACAATAAAATTTATCTTTTACCGTGCAAAATTTTAAATTTTTCTTTATGATAAAAAATGAGATCACAAGCCTACTAAAAACAAGCTATCTTCATTATTTGTTAGGGTTATTTCCCAAGGAAGTCAATATATTTTTAAATGTTATTAAATTCAAAGTTTTTTTTTTTTTCTTTAATCCCATAAAATATAGTGAGATGATTATGGTTTTTAATTAATTTGGTAATGAAACAACATGAGAAATAACAAGAGAAGGAAGTGAAGGGTTGAGCTCCGATTGGCGGAGGCCGCGCCCTGTGGCGTCGCTGGTCTGGTCTCCAAGGCGGCCGTCGCCATTTCCACCCCCAGCCTATATAATATAATAGGACTCTCCACTTAATTCGAATGATTTCAACACTTAGAAAGTGATAAAAGGTGAGGTTATGGGAGACCGAAAAAGTCATTTTATTCGCTCTCAATACTTACGAGATAAATAGATATAAAAGCATAAATGCGGACAAAGAAAAAAATATAAAAAAGAAAATTATTCGTGAAAATCGAATTAGAGATAAGAGAAAAAAAGTATCTGACATAAACATTTTTTTATTTTTTAAGGAAAATAAAAAGTCTTTAGTTGGAAAAAAATTCCAAAGTACTTGGATTATTTTTCTATATAAAAATTATTATGGATTTTTTTAATATTTTATCCACTGACAAATTTTATTATATCAAAGTGAAATTTTAGGAATTTAACCTCCAATTCATCTCTTAGAAAAATTTTTGTAATAAAATATATTTTTTTAGGCCTATTTATTGAGAGGCAAGCCAATTTCATTAGTTTTTGTTTAATTCATAAGTCTCTTATACAATTTTTTTATATAAAAGCGTTTATTGTTTTGTGCCTAATTATTAATATTAATATAAAAAACGAAACACCAATAAAATAAGAGAAATTGATGGAAGTGAGCCAGAAAGATGAAAACGACTGAATTTTATAACTTTGATGACATTTTTTCCAGCTAAATAAATACAAATTTTTAATCCCTTCGTTTTCTTTCTGGCTGATTTCCACAATTTAAATTCAATGGAATTGGATACTATCAATATTTCATTGGAAAATATATTGTAATTAACCTAGAGCCTTAAAATGGGGAATAATGGTAAGTAAAGAAATATTCTCTACAGTTTTGAATTTGTCATTTTTTGTATGTGTTTATAAGCCTGGAACCTGAAGAAGGCACAATTAGCTGCATAAATGTGTTAAATAAAATAATTTTCGTTAAATATATTTCGAGATCCATTGTAATCAATGCTTTTATTTAACAACATATATAAATATACAAATATATAAACATCCATGGAAACATCTCGCTTTTTTTTTAATTAATTGAATGAACAAATTAATAAATTTTCGCAAAAGTTCAATAATAAATATAGGCCTACATCTTTCATGTTCACGTTCTATTCACTTTCCCAGAACGCAACTTTCTCTTACCAAAGGCCTACATATAGGTAAGAGAAAATAAATATTAATTTGAATTCTTGTAGCTCCATATAGGCCTATTTGTTATTAATAAATATCATGAAATTTTATCCTATTTTACATTGTAAAAAAAAATGAGGAAAAACGATTTGTCCGATATAAGTTATTTCATTTAAACATATGTGAAGAGCTTGAACCATTTTTACTTTTTTTTTTTAACAAGCCCTCTTTTTGAAAAGCCCCTTTCTGCCAATAGGTTTATTGCCATAGAATATGTGTTCCCCACAGGTTGTTATTGTTGTACTCTAATCGCTTTATAGCGCTTGGTCGCCCATTCTAAACGTTTGTTAGGAAATTTCAGACCATCCGCAACCAGGACAGGGAGGGAATGGGGAAGGGTGTATTTATTCTACACCTTTAATGCAAGCACCACTGGTAGTAATTCTCCAAGGAAGTTTCCAAAACCTAAAATATATAATGGGCTCTCTCTTAAAGCTGTATTAAACATGGAATTGAGTTGGATTGAAAGGGGTAAGGGAGAACAAATAATTTCATTCCATTTGCAATTCAATTTAATACATCTTAAAAAAAAATTTATAATCTTCTTACTTTCCATCTTATTTTTAAATATTTATAGGCTTACGAAAATTTAAAATTTCAGATTCATTATTTTTCCAGAATCTAAAAAGAAAAATAATTTTTAAGAATCAGAAGACAAACTCATGTTTTTTAAAGATTAAAAAAAAATTGTTTAAGGCCTTTTTTCGTCAACTGAAGCCATTTAGACACTGTACTGATTGGAAGCTAATTAAATATTTTTAAGACTATTCATTCATAATTGATAGTTTTTGAAAACCAATGAAGTACGTGGCTGTTGATTTATATACAAGGAAGAAGCAGGTGCAGCCAAAAATAAAGCCTCCGTTTTTTTTTACAATTAATGAGACGTTTCGAGAAAACTTTATTTCCTCATCATCAGTCTTTCAAATTGTATTTGTCCCGGAGTTGTTAAAAGGGCACAATACATAATAAATACAATACAATACACTTTGAAAGACTGATGATGAGGAAATAAAGTTTTCTCGAAACGTCTCATTAATTGTAAAAAAAAAATCGGAGGCTTTATTTTTGGCTGCACCTGCTTCTTCCTTGTAAAGTTTTTGAAAATTTTAAAATGATTATGAAAAATTTACAAGTTATTAACAAAATGACAATATTTATATAATTCGCTAATGCCCGTCTGTCCGTCCCTCTGTCTGTCTGTCACGCTCTGTTTGACCAACTTCCTGTTGGAATTTTGAAACGAAATTTTACATTCTTAAAGAGGACCTTTTAAGAAAATTATTTTCGTCTCGAAATTCCTATAACTTTTTGAGTTATTAATTCCTAAAGTTACGATTTCTTACATAGGAAATGTATAGAGAAATACTTATGTATTCTTTACTTATGTAAAAATCATTCACCAAAAAATTGTATTAAGCTTTTTTGGGTTAAGTTTTGCTTTTTATTTTCTCTTACCTATATATACTGTAGAAAGAAAGTATTTTTCAAATAATATTAGATTTAATTTAAGATTTAAACTTTCGACCGTTGGTTCTCGTTGAAACATTTTGTAAATTAAAATTAAATATACAAATTAAACACTAGGTTATTTGATTCAAAGGTTTTATTAATTAAAAAAATTAACACTTGATACGTATTTCGACAATTCCTTGTCATGTAATCACTTCTGATGATGACAAGGAATTGTCGAAATACGTATCAAGTGTTAATTTTTTAATTAATAAAACCTTTGAGACAAATAACCTAGTGTTTAATTTGTATATTTAATTTTAGATTTAATTTACATGCATAGTCCTGAAAACAGTTTTTAATTCTTGCGTTATCGAATGTTTTCTAAAATAGTTAAGATTTTCATGTTAATTCGTAACATTTCCCATCTAGGAAGAAGGCGATCTTCACGTTAATGGTTGTGGAAAATATCTAAAGAATTTTATTATCTATATATTTGAGGTCAGCAAGGGCGTAACGCCCGGGTGGGGTAATTCGTGGCTGCCGAGTAATTATTTAAAAGCATTTATTGCTTGCAGTCGAGGTGCGATTGGAATGCAATCTCGTCTCTCATTCTCCCTTACTCCGTCTGGACCGAACAAAAATAAAACACACAAAAATTCCATAAAGAATAAAATAAAGGATCTATGAGGAATGTTTTTCTTGGAAATTAAGGTTTTTCTTTCAATTAAAATAAATAAATTCTTCTAATGCTATTCCGCCCACATTTATTCAAATTAATTGGTAGACAATATAATTAATTTGAATAAATTTTATCGCGTCGGATGGGAAGCAAACCACTGACCACAAAAACAAGAGATCTCTACTGAATATAAAATTATTAATAAGGGAAAAATTTGATTTATTAGAAAGCTATTGCTAGACTGGAGAAATCAATTACAGACTTAATATAATGTAATGCGACTAAAAGTTTATAAAAAATTGTTTTGCAAGAAATAAAAATGTATTTTATAAATATACGTAGTTTTATTTGAAGTTTTTTTTTATAGTTGAGTTGTAGGTGAAATGTAATTTATAATGGCCAAATCCGCAAATTATGTGACTGCGCACACCGAGTTCGGCTTATTTTACCTACAAAATATATATAGGTTTATTTAGAAATTTTAATATTTTTGAAATCACTGAAAATTCTCAAAAACTGTAGGGGGTGGGGGACACAAAAAAAAAATATAAGGGGAAATTATCTTAATTAAAAATTAAAACTCACTTGGAATGTAAATAACCAATTTTTTTTTTTGGCCTTAAAATAAAATTCCGCAAATTCAAAAATCATTTTTGGCAATAAAACAATCTCTAACAAATAATTGAATTATTTTTTCACGCTCAGATTTTTTTTCTGTGGCAATTTTCTTCTAAATGGATAGGTTATTGGTATAATTTTTTTTTTTTTTTTTTTTCATAAAACAAGTTTTCTTCTGCCAGCGTCTCTGTAAAACTCTTGAGAGGTGGGGGGGGGGGGTTTAGTTGGTTAAGGGTGTGTCCCTCGGGGTGGTTTTTTGGAACCGGTGCCAAAGTGCAGTAGCGCCACCCGCGACTCGAATGACTTATCGTGCGATTATCTAACGCTCCATATACCCAAGAATATATTCTAATCGCTTTATACAAACTCCCCCACTACTAGCATCTCACTCAAAACACCCTCTGTTCTTACTCTGTTTCTTTTAACTCCACTTCCATACGACCTATTCAAATTTATTTATTAAAAGAATAAATTTGTTTTAGAAAATGTAACATATAACCAGTTTTTTTTTTTTTTTTTTTTTTTTTTTTGGGATTGCTTTCAAGACTCTCAACCCTCAAGGCTGAACTTTTTACAAATCAAATTTTTAATTAAATAATAGTCTCTTGGTTAGTTGGAAGAATGTTTGAAAAGATATGATAAAAAAAAATCTATTTATATTAATTTGGCAAATTAATACCAAATTATAATTTAAATTTATAACATGAATAAAAATTATTGTTTCTCCCAACCCTACTAAACCAAAAGACATTATCTTTTCCCAAAATTAGAATTAAATTCCCAATTAAGTAATTATTTTGATCTTTCGCCAAAGCTGGCAAGCAGATGGTATAAAAATAATTTAAGAGATATTATTTTTTCCTGATTTAAAAAATTACCAAATTGGACATTAAATAAGTAAAATATTTATATTTTTCCACTTTACTCTTGTACTTCATAGGAAAGATAGGAGAAATGGTTGCCATGGTAACAACATATTAATATTTTACATCTTGAATTCAAATGTACCGTACTGTCGGAAACTAAATATATGTCGACACAAAACATCTGGTGTGACAAGCACAGAACACAACTTTCGATTACCGAAGGTAAGAGAAAGTTGTGTGCAGTGCGACCAGTCACACCAGATTTTTATAATATTTATTAAAAAAAAAAATTCGTTTATTCTAAAGAGAAATGAAATAAAATTCTAATAGATGTTTCCATCCTTTTTCATATCTGTATAAACCCAATCGTCCTTGTTTTTCTTTCAATTGAGTGCAGCCATACGAGATAATCGGAGCTCTAAGCAAGTTCGTACTTTTATTTATTATGTATGCCTCACAGGCGAGATTTAGGAGAAAGGAGGGGGTGTTACCCCTATAAGAACAATTAAGGTATTATAGACTATAATATTAAGTCAAAATATTTATTGTTACAGACATACACATTTATTTGATATTATTTATTTATTTTTTAAGTAAATTGGGTCTCTCTTAATACATTTGTAGGCTATTACTAATTATTACTCTAATTAACCTATCAAGTGTGATACCAGTTAAAACTATTTTATTATGACAATTCGACTTCCATAATGTTAGATTCGACTAAAGATTCGTAAATTCTCAACTTGAGTGTTTAATATTTATTTTTTATTGAATGAAATTAACTGGATCAGAGCAAATTTCTTGCTTTCTTTTTATTTTTAAAACAATAATATTTCTCTTTTTTAATTTTTAAATATATTTTTTGATTTCAGATCTCCGTTTTCAAATCGTTTTCAACACCAGCATGAGACTTGACTTTGGAATGGTGAGCTAAGAGAAATTTTTTATCATAAATTAATTATTATTTCTTTGCTATTTGTAAAAATTAACAAAACAACGTTTAGACAATAGAACCAAAGGCGGATGAAACAGCTAGTTAAAATAGATTTGCTTAACTTAATGGAGCCAACGGGTTAAAAAAAAAGAGGAAGAGAGAAGAGAAAAAAAATGCAATTAATTTTTATTTATTTATTTAAACAAAACTGAAAGCTTCTTAGAATTTTACCTATCATTTAAATATAATTTGAATATATTCCAAATCACGTAGCCTGAGGTCAATCGACTCAGAGCAATTAAAAATACGTGTATTTTTTTTTTAAGTAAACATTTAATCATATAAAATTTAAACAAGTATTTTAGTTTAAACCGTAATAATAAAAAGTCAAAAGAATCTCTCTCACTTTTAAAAATAAAAAAAACTAGTGTAATTGCTGTTTGATTATTTTTTTAAGCACATCAAGAGGATCAAATTTAAAAGTATAAAACAAATTTTATTTAAAGACATTAAATAAGGTAGAACATAAAATTTATTATTTCCTAGCCGATCAACAGATAAAGTTAAAAATATAAAATGGGTTAAGATTTTGGTAAGAGGGAAAAAAATAGGGTGCAAAGAAGGGTAAGAAAAAAAAAAAGATGTATTGAACTCCAAATTATCAAAATGAAAGTTTACATAAAATAAAACGAACAAGACATTTTTATTTTTATTATTTCGCTCACATCATAATAGAGAAGAGTAACAGTGTAAGGGGAGTGGGGGGGGGGGGCGTTCTTTCGACCCTGAAGCGTAGGAAATTCGCAATCAACGCGTTTTTGAATCACAGCCAACATTTACACCGATAAAATTTATCTTTTATTTATTTATTTATTTTTTTCTTTAAAAATACACATAAATTATTTTGGAATAATATTTTTATAAAATTTTATTTATAATTCAATAAAAAATAAAATGATCAACATCATTTTTTATTTATTTAAGATAAAGTACTGAATAAAATTATTAGGCAGGTACTATTTCTAATATGTAGTAAATAAATAGTAATAAATTAAAAAATCTGGTTATGATTGGTCGCACAGCACACAAATTTCTCTTATCTTTTAAAGAGCTTCTAAAAAATAATTGATTTTTGAATTTTAATCAAAATCGTTAGAGCGAATTTTGAGAAAATCGAAAAAAAACTGAAAAAGTACATCAATAAAGTACTAGTACTCTTTGGCCGATTTTGATTAAATATAAAATTTCAACCTCCTAAGCTCATTTCCTTCATGCTTTAAATGAACCCAGACATACAGACACATACACAGACAGACAGACCATGTTACGAAAACCACTTTTTTGGACTCAGGGGATATCAAAACGTGTATATCAGTCAAAATTTCGACATCGAATTTTTGACATGAATCCAATACTTTCTAACAAGTAAGCTATATACATATATAGGTAAGAGAAAGTAATAATACCTCAAAACAAATTTTTTTCTCTTCCTATTTAATGCCATTTTTGACAAATATCACACTTTGGAAGACATTGTTATCGCTAATGATCACATTAACTAGCAACTTTAACTGTGTCTTGACCCGAAACCTTGTGTTAATGATAGCAAATGTCATTATATTTTTAATTCTATCATTAAAATTTGTTACTCATAAATTTTCCGATATCGAACGTCTATTCATCATTATACCGAAAAAAAGGGGGCGTTTGGAGATATGATCTGAAAACCCTTGAGTGAGGGGGGGGGAATTGCTGGCTAAATGCCTGATGGTCAATAAGAATTAAATAACCTTCAAAGAAAATCCTATATTATGTATATATTGGAATAAATAGATTCGAATAGATTCCAGTTTAATCTCTATTCAATAAATAATATTTTATGCCAATTTTTTTTTCTATTTTTCAAGAAAATAAATTTTGAATGAATGTTTAAATTTGCAAATTTGATATTTATCGAGAGGGAGAGAAGAGCACGAAGCTTTTGAACAAAATCAGCCGAAGTGCAGGCCTACTTACTAGTACTTTACTGATGAACTTTTTCAGGCCCTTAATCTGTGACTAAAGACTAAATAGAGCATTTGCTTCTGGTACTAAAGTTCAAAGGTTCGCATCCCATCTCATCAAGGGCGGATACAAGGGGGAGGATGGAGGGGGTAATTATCCCCTTCGAGATTTGAAAAAAAAAATACTTTTTTTCGAAAAAAAAATTTATTTTTAATGTAAAATTTTAAAAATTAATACTTAAAAATTTGATTTGTATTTATATTCTGGCAAACATGTATAGAATGCGCCTTTGAATTACCGAAATTAAAAAAAAAAAAATTGTGTGCTGTGCGACTTGTCACACCAGATTACCCCCCCCCCCCCGAGAAACACCTCTGGATCCTCCCTTGCGTCTCATGCGTCAATCAATCCAATTGAAATATTAGACGCACCACACGACTGTTACTCTTCCAATAATAGACTCAATTGTTTAAACCTGTGTATATTAGTTTATATCTATTTATATACTTGAATTATAACTTATTGGTTATTAATTATATAATTGAGTTTTTTTTTAAATTGTCTCATATTGACAGCCCATAAGCTCTGAGGATGGTCTCGATGTTTAAACTGAAACGTTAGCTTAATGGATAAGCTCTGAGGATGGTCTCGATGTTTAAACCGAAACGATAGCTTAATGGACTTTAAATAAATAATAAAAAAAGTCGAACGAAGCTTCGCCCCCCCCCCCCCGCTTTCAAAGACTAGTTACACCGCTGAGTATTAATTATTAGTATAAACACTTTATACGTTTTAATATTAGTGGCAGATAATTAATTTCTTAAGGCTTTATAATATTATTTGGTGGTAGATTTTTTTTTAGTTTCTAAATTCATATAAGATCATAATAGACTTTAAAATCCGATCTTTTAGATTTCATTACGGTCCAGTTAAATACAGAACATTTTATTCCCTTTATTTTTTAAAGATACATTTTCTTTTATTAAAAAAAAAAAAAAAAAAAAAAAAAAAAAAAAAAAAAAACTTTTCTAAATTGATTTTTTGTTTATTTTTCCTACTGTAAAGTCTGTGACAAAAAGTATAAACATCCAGATGGCCATTTTCTTTAAATAAACCTGTTAGAGTTGATATAGTAAAGTTTGAAAATGATTATCTCTGGCTGCGAAATTAAATCCCGCTTTTCTCTCTCTCTCTCTCTCTCTCTCTGGGATGAATTGCAATTGGCTGATCCCACGGCGAAAGGTAAAACGACCAGCCCAGGGCCCGCCCGGTCAGTTTAAGCCCCAAAATGAAGGGGGCCCTTTTGACCACTAATACGTCCTACAAAGTCGCAATAAAGCCCAGGCGACGACAAACTTGGGGCACAAACCAAACAGATTACGACACACATCATGGAAAGAGGTTCAAGGTACCCCCAGCCCCATCCCGTCCCCCCTTTAAAAGCACTAAAGCGGTTTTGGATCGAGAAAACTTTTTGATTTTCCAAACACTGAAATAATACAGTTGGCGGATTTAGTAGTTGACCAGTTGGGGCCATTGAGGAAGTTTTCCTCTTTCCCCCACCCAGTCCCCCTCCCTTGGGGAATTATAGCCAAGTTGGTTGCATTTCATCAAAGGGGAGAGAAAATACAACCAACATTAATCGTACTGTAAACTCGAAGGTGAAGGAATTAAATGGCCCACTTGTCGGCATAGAGATATCGTTGATTAATTCCCCATTGACAAATCAAACCAATTAAATTCCATTCGACAAATAAATTAATTTCCGATAATTATAACAAATTATTTTCATTAATAAATTAATATAATTGTTTTTCTCTCACATATAGTGAGTACTTTGGTTATGAATTGGACAACTTATTATCGCTCTACCCTGTAATTTAATTTTTTTTTCTCTTATCTCTATATATTACTTTCTCTTACCTCTATATATGTTAATATATAGAGAGAGAAAGTATTAGATTCATGTCAAAAATTCTATTTCGAGATTTCGATGGAAATACACGTTTTGAGGTCCCCTGAATCAAAAAAAGTGGTTTTCGCGACATGGTCTGTCTCTGTGTGTGTCTGTCTGTCTGTGTTCAATTTTAAGCATGAAGGAATTGAGCTAAGAGGTTGAAATTTTATATTTAATTTAGGCACCCCTCTAGGGCGTGAAAATAAGCTTTTAATCAAAATCGACCAAAGAGTACTAGTACTTTACTGATGCACTTTTTCAGTTTTTTCGATTTTCTCAAAATTCGCCCCAACGATTTTGATTAAAATTCAAAAGTCATAAAAAATTTTTTTAGATTCTCTTTAAAATGTATATTCTCATTTAGTCATTGAAATCTTCTGAAGACCACTTTACTCTTGTGCTTCATAGAAAAGATTGGGGAAATGGTTGTCATTCTAACAAAATATAAATATTTTCTCATATTTATAAATTTTACATCTTGAATTCTAATATATCGGAGGAAACTAAATATACTTACCTCGACACAAAAAAATCTGGTGTGACAAGCACAGAACACAACTTTTGATTACCGAAGGTCACACCAGATTTTTTTATTATTTTTAAATTGGGTGTATATTTGGTTGCCGAGTGCGTAAATGGCAGGGGCTACCAATCAACTTAAAAAAAACTTAAAATTTCTTCGTTCTTGTTTTAACTAATATCTATTTATCGAGAGATTGTTGATTCAGTTCACACCACAAAAATAAAAAAATTCAAAATAGTACTTATTTTGACTAGTAATGCACAGAGCTGCATGCGTGTGAGCAAATAACCAGTCTTTTCTTGAATGAAAAAATGTGTTGTAAAAATTTACGGACTGCCTAGGGTCGGGAACCTTTTTTAGAAGTCGGGTATATTTCTGAATTATAAAAGATCCACCGCTTTAATCAAAATTTAATTTATGGTTTCACTATTTTACATAAATAGTAGACCTACAATTATTAAAATATTTAGAATGTAGATATTTGAATGCGGGCACTTTAAAATTCCCAGGGGTTGCCAACCCCTGGCCTATAACATTACAGATTAACTACATTAGGCTGATTTTCAATCAATTTATTATTTTTTATAAAAATTTTTAAAATTTTCATCTTTTGCTGAGAAAATAAAATTTAAATGACAAAAAAAGAAAAAAAATAGAATAATTTTTGTGGTTTGAATTGTACGATGTCATATAAAATAACGACTGTTTCAAATGCGTCTACCTTTTAATGGCATTTGGCTGCTATTAAGGTATAAATGGTCCACGGTCTGTCTGTCGGTGGTCGGATAGAGGGGGGAGAGAGAGAGAGAGGGCATGTGTATGTGTGTGGGTGTAAGGGGGTGTGTGTGTGTGTGTGGGTGGGAGGGAGAGAGAGAGAGAGAGGAGGTTAATGTGGCAAAGTGAGAGGCACTAAACACAGCAATTACCAACCAACCAACCTACATCAAGGGTGGGGGGGACGGTTATACTCGCTTTAAGTGTTTGAGCACACGGGGTGTTAGTTATCCATTTGCACACATACACACACACACGGATACACATACACACGTGCAGGTTTACACTTTGATTTAGCATTTTACCTAGATCTTATAATCCCTTAAAAGGAAAGAGGGAATGGATGAAAATGTATAAATGTAGCACTCGGCAACGTTTTAAATTCGTTCGCGGATTTAAAACATCTTTTATAGCGTATCATCTTTAAGAAGCAATTGTGGAAAAATTTTTATGGTTTGATATTTAAAATAAATACAATTTGAAAAAATACAAAAATAAGAGTATTTAAAAGATATTTTAGAGTTTTATTATCTCTTCAATCATTAGTGTCAGACCTAACTCTGAGGAGTAACTTTCATGAAAATAATACTGACAATTTGTGAGATGGGTTCCCATTTTCTTCAGGAGTAGGCATCTCAAATAGAGTTGGATAATTTATTGCCATGAGGTGGATTTGAACTCGAGTTGTCTTCAACTCAGGATCATAAGCTAAACTGCTTTATCCCCTCAGCTAATCACCTAATAATAATATTAATTTGCTCTTGGTCAATACCAGGGAGGGAGGGTTGGCAAGCGTACAGTGAGGGACAATATTAAGTCCCACCCATGCGTTTTCTGATTGTGATTATTTCATTATTTTTAAAAAAATGTTATATATTTTTTAATGGAAACTTTCATGGTTCAAACCTAGTAAATTTCCATTAAAGATTTTCATTTTCTTTTATAAAAATAATGAAATAATCACAACTAGAAAACGCATGGGTGGGACTTAATATTGACCCTCACTGTACATTAAACTTTTGGATGGGGATCGAATCGATTCGTTGTTTTTGGAATTCGTTTTCAAATCTGAACGACCGATTAATTTTTAATTTCTACAATAATCATCAATCTCATTAAAAATTCTCTCTTAATTTTATTAAAATTGTTTCTTCTATATTCTGACATATTCCAAATTTGGAATGTGTCCTTGTTGAGACGCCGCCTATTTTGATACCGGCGTTTCGGCGCCATTCAGATGGGAACAAATTGTCCTCGACGACATCGTCTTCGTCGTCGCGACACGCATATGAATTTTTATTTTGGCGTGAGTAAGCGTGCTTCCTACAACTCCCCCAAAAACTCATCCCCTTTTAGAGCACTTACTTTTCATTGGTCCATTCAAATGAGACAGAATCCAAGAGAGAGATTCTCTTATTGCACCGTTCTCATCTCGACAACGGTCAAATTGTTATTGCATTATTATCGCAGGCAAGAAGATTGCCAACAGACCAACTTGAAAGTCGCTCGTAAATTTCAAAAAATCATAAATAAATCAAAATATAGACGCTAATTACTTTTTAAATACACTTTTAGAAGTAATATTTAATAATTTATAATTAATAATTTATGACAATTTTATAAAATTAAAAGCGTGTAGTAATTTTTTTTTTTTATTAAGTAATAATTAATTTTTATGACTCCCTTACTTAATTTTACTAAAACATTTATTACAAATTCAGTATTATAATGAATTCATTTGTAATAAATTTTTTTATTATTCATATTATTTATGATTTTAATTTTTATGCACTCATTGTCTGATGGACTTATTCTACTGCATGGTTGAGAATATTTTAAAAAAAGCAATCTTAGGAAATGAAAAGATTTCTAAAATTTTCAACTCATAATTTTGAAAAATGATAGAAATTGAGATACTCCACTCAAGGGCGGATACAAGGGGGGGGGGGTAAAGGGGTAATTACCCCCCCCCCGAGATTCCAAAAAATTTCTTTTTTTCGCAAAAAAATTTATTTTTAATGTAAAATTTTAAAAATTAATACTTAAAAATTTGATGTGTATATATATTCTGGCAAACAAGTACAGAATGCGCTTTTAAATTACAGAAATTAAAAAAAAAAAATAGTGTGCTGTGCGACGAGTCACACCAGATTACCCCCCCCCCCCCGAGAAACACCTCTGGATCCGCCCTTGACTCCACTACGTGATTCAGGCGACGATATATAGTAATGATAATGATGATATGATTAGCCTATTCTAGCTCAGCGTTTTCTAATCAGGGTTCCTTGAAATATTTGTAAGGATTCTGTATTAGGGAATATACAATATATAAATTTGTTATTGTTTTTCTAAAAAAAAAAAAAAAAAAATTCATGATTTAAAAAATGAAAATATTTTCTTTCTTTTTTACTTTTTTTTTAAAGACTTCTCGGCATCCTCGGCCATATAGTCTTTGGCGATACTAATTACCTAAATACGATATACTAGGGCAGCGTTTTCCAAACTGTGAGGCTCGCCTAAGCCTAAGTAAGCCTTGTCTAAGTGGAGGCGCGAATATTGGCCACCAAGATCAATTTTCCAAATTATTGCTAGTTTTATAAATAAAATAATAAAATTTAGAAGATTCTGGGACGGAGTTTTTAATTAAAATAATAAATATGAATAAATAAAAAAAATATTTATATATAAATTTATATTTTTTAGTATTAAAAATGTTTGTTTTGGTATTATTTTATTAAATGTGTGGGGGAGGGAGCGTCATACGATTAAATATTTTTAAGGGAGGCGTTGTAAAATAAAGTTTGGAAACCACTGGCCTAAAAGTAAGACTCATTCTAGAAAATTATACTATGTGTAAAACCCAAAGGCGGATCCAAGGAAGTTTCTCAGGGTTTTAATTTTTTTCTGACTAGACGTGAAGCTCGCCGAAGGCGATAGCATTGTTAATTTATTAGATTTGGATAGGGGGTTGAAAAATTGAAAAAAATGTTTTTTAAATTTATTTTAGCTAAATCGAAGCCAAATAAATAGAAAACATTCAAAAAAAATAGCGTTGATTATTATTTTATATAATATTAAGGGATGAG
>JAKCPI010008940.1:0-19489 GCA_023213315.1 Euborellia annulipes
AAATTGTAGGGACCGGCAATTATGTTCATAATCCACTACTCTGGTATCAATCAATGAAAATAATATCTTGCCGTTAACTTTAGGAAACGGCTATTTTTCTCTCCCTTTATTATACATTTAGATGCACACCTTAGATGCCAACGGTATGCTCATAATCCATTACCTGTAAAATCAATGAAAATAAGTCGTTACACTTTCACTTTTTCTTACATTTAGATGTACTGCCCAAAACCATGCCAAATTCAGGGGATCGGCAATATGCTCATAATCTACTACCTGGTGTATTTATAATAAAGGGAGATGAAGGAGGGTTAGAGGGGAACCACCACAACTGGTGGCAAGATAGTATTTTTCATTGATTAGAAGCACCAGGTAGTGGATTATGAGCATAATTGCCGGTCCCCACAATTTGGCATGATGTTAAGGCCGTATATTTAAATTTATAACAAAGAGAGATAAAAGAGGTGAAGGGGGTAGAGGGGACCACCACAACTGGCGGCAAGATAGTATTTTTCATTGATTGGGATAGCAGGTAGTGGATTATGAACATAATTGCCGGTCCCCACAATTTGGCATGGTGTTAAAGCCGTATATTTAAATTTATAACAAGAGAGAGAGAAAAGAGATGAAGGGGTTAGAGGGGACCACCACAACTGGTGGCAAGATAGTACTTCTCAGGGGACTCTAGAGGATCCCCTCAGTTGCTGACAAGACAGTTTTTTCATTGTTTGAGGTTTTAAGTACTCGAATTTGACCATAATTGCAAATCTTCACATCATCTTAGCATGCACTCCATTGATTTCCTATGGGGTGGGGGTAAAAAAAAATTGGACCAAAAATTGGCCCGGCAAGATCCGGATTTTTATTCTGGGAGCTATTCTTAGCCCAAATCCATTGTCAGAATTCGGTCCTCAAATTTTGCATACTCAACTACCTCCAGCGCCTGGTCTAATTCTGAATTTTCTCGAATTTTTTTGCGTTTTATTTAATTTTTTTTTTTTAAGCTAGAAAAAATTATTATATTATACTTTCTCTTACCCTATATATGAAATATATAGAGAGAAAAAGTATTTTGTATTATAGAGCTTAAATATCTAGTCATGGCTTGGGTCCAATGGGGGGTTTGAACCCCCATATCCCCCCGTGGCTACGCCTATGCTGGTGAGTATGTTATATCAATAAATTGACTTAATTGAATTTTATAATTTAATATAGAAAGATTTTCATTCTGACCGGGAGTGACCTCGGATTTTATTTATTAATATATATTAAATATAGTATTATTTTTTTATTAAAAGTAGATAAAGGAATCTTTGCCTTCTTATATAAAAATATCCTAATTTTAAATAAAAAATCTTATTCTAGACCTTTCGGTATTCGTCATAATAATAATATTGACGTTTCGGTTGATCATCACTCAATTACTGGAGGAAAATGGCATCATAAGCTCTGCTAAGGTTCTCACTATCTCTTTGAAAATTGATAGAACTATCACCAAACGCCCTAATGTAACACTTTTCCAGAATTAATCTCTTATTAGTGTTGTTTTCCGTAGCCAATATTTTAACGTTGTCTAAATCAAATTTATGACCAAGATCGGCACAATGGGCTGCAAGGGCAGTGGTTTTATTATTTTTTTTGGTATCTCGGTCATGTTCACTTAGGCGTATATGGAGTGATCTTTTAGTTTGACCTATGTAGTACGAACCAGGGCTCGGACAACTTGTACACTTCAACAAATACACCACGTCTTGGCGTTTTCGTAAAGGAATTAGGTCTTTATTGTTATATAAACAACACAGATTGTTAGACGATCTTGGCGCTAGCGTAATATTAAATTCTTTAAAGAGTTTTTTTAATTTTCTCTGTGGCATCGGGTATATATGTCACTGAAAAATATTTGGGCGGATTGTTATTCACTATATTTATGTATGTGTAGTAATTTTTAAATCTATCCTAATTTAGTTACTTTTATTTTATTTATACTGATCTATATCGGCTGTAAATTTTCAAAATGATATTGAAATTATTTGAAAGTAATTTAAAATTTTCGAAGTGACCAATTACTTCAACTTTCGTCAAAAACCACGTACCCTCGTTATTCTCTTTTTTTTAACTACCTTTTCTTTTCTAGTTCTTAATTAATTACTGAATTTCAACTGTCTTGTTAATCAACAAAATCCCCAAAATCGTGTGAATAAAACAAATTAATTAAATCAAAAAATGCTAGGAAATTATTTTTAAATTTCTATTAAAATTCCTCTACGCTGTGTAAAAAAAAATGTAAATAAATAATTTCTTAATGAAAGAACGAATGAATGTAGTAATAAAAAAGAAAATGTAGGTGAAAAGAATGCATAATAAATCAGAGTGTAATGATTTAATTAACCATAACCATTTAATTCTTTTCGACTTTTATGCTCATTAGTATAATAATAGCAATATATAAATATATTTTTATTATTATTATTTAATCAAAAATATTTAATAAACCCTCATTTTTACTTTCTCTTACCTCTATATATATGTTAATATATATAGAGAGAGAAAGTATTGGATTCATGTCAAAAATTCGATGTCGAGATTTTGATGGATCTTCACGTTTTGAGGTCCCCTGAATCCAAAAAAGTGGTTTTCGCGACATGGTCTGTGTGTGTGTGTGTGTGTGTGTGTGTGTGTGTGTCTTGTGTGTGTGTGTGTGTGTGTGTGTGTGTGTGTGTGTTCAATTTTAAGCATGAAGGAATTGAGCTAGGAGGTTGAAATTTTATATTTAAGTTAAATACCTCCCGGGACCGGAAAAATAAGCTTTTAATCAAAATCGGCCAAAGAGTACTAGTACTTTACTGATGTACTTTTTCAGTTTTTTTCGATTTTCTCAAAATTCGCTCTAACGATTTTGATTAAAATTCAAAAATCAATTATTTTTTAGATGCTCTTTCAAATGTATATTCTCGTTTTGCCCTCAAAATTGTTTGAAGCACACTTTACTCTTGTGCTTCACAGGAAAGATAGGAGAAATGGTTGCCATGGTAACAAAATATAAATATTTTCCCATGTTTATAATTTTAACATCTTAAATTTCTAATATATTGGCGGAAACTAAATATATTTCGACACAAAAAATCTGGTGTGACAAGCACAGAACACAACTTTCGATTACCGAAGGTAAGAGAAAGTTGTGTGCTGTGCGACAGTCACACCAGATTTTTATACCGTAAAATATTATCCTAAAAAAATTACCATTGTAAAAATAATATTTTGCATTTTTTTTTTTTTTTTAAACATTCACACTTTTTTCTCATTCCCAAGGGCTCTGATTTTTATAAAATTTTATATTATTCTAAATAAAATCTTTCAACTGTACAAAATTAAACAATTAATTAAATTAAATATCTTTTGGCCTAATTTGAGTACCTATTTGTAAGTAAATTTTAAGAAAAAAAAAATGTTCCCCCCCTAAAGAAAAAGTTCAAATGGCGCCACTGATTGCATATCAATCAGATACGAATGTATCTGGATTTGAAATACAGAAAAACTATAAGTAACAAAAAATTTGCCTTGAGAATTGACATAGGGCGACACGGAAAAATTTTGATATATTAAGGGCGCCCGGAAAGTTTGGGAACCTCTGGTCTAAGTTATTTGAGATACAAAATTGGGAGGCCGAAACCTGCACGGGGCACTCACAATTATATTTTAATTTAATAACTTCCTTATCTAAATTTTAATTAATTTGAATCTATATATCCTTTGACAAAATAAAATAAATACACGTCAGTCAAACTGATAACTATAAGAATTTTTAGAAATACGTTAAATTAATGATTGATGACGTCTATTTAAAAAGAAAAATTTTAAAACTAAATTTTATGCTCTACTAAATAATAAATCACTTTTATATAACAACCCTCATGCTTTAAATTAATTTTGTTGATTTAATTATATAATGGTCGATAGAAGATTTTTGTTTTTTAGAGTCACTTTTTAATTATATAAAAAAATTTTCTCATAAATTTCTTTTATTATTATTAATTTTTGCATATTTAGTTGGTCATTTATTAATTATATTTCGAAAAGAACAAACCAAGTATGAACTAATTTTAATTTACATATGTATATGTAATTAAGAAGTTGCTTCTTTTACTGGGTGTCTAACTAGGTGCCGAAATACTAATTTATTTTCACGATACGTATACAAATGAGGGTGTGATATTATTGAATAGAATTTAAAGGTGAGAACCAAACCCACGTTCTTTTTCTCTAAGTTAAGGACGCGAGATCAAAGTTCAATAATATTGATAATATGATATTGTATTAAATTTCTCTAAGAAAATCTGGTGTGACTCCACAGCACACAACTTTCTCTTACCTTCGGTAATCGAAAGTTGTGTACTGTGCTTGTCACACCAGATTTTTTGTGTCGACATGTATTTAGTTTCCGACAGTAGGGTACAATTGAATTCAAGATGTAAAATTTTTATTTTATTTTTTTTTTTAAGTCATTTCGGCTGCAGAGGTCATTTGACTTATATAAATATTTATTATTTATTTAAATACATGTATCGATGGCTTCCGGCGGGCGTTCAATGGTCTTGTTTTCGGGGGCCACCTATCCCGATTTTCAGCACCACTTGGCGTTGCTTAAAATGATGATCTTGGTGGCTGTTGTTCTTCTTCTTGCCAGGCCCGCCGGCATGTAAAATTTATAAGTATGGGAAAATATTTATATTTTGATACCATGGCAACCATTTCTCCTATCTTTTCTATGGAGTACAAGAGTAAAGTGGTCTTCAGAAGATTTCAATCACAAAATGAGAATATACATTTTATAGAGAATCTAAAAAATAATTGATTTTTGAATTTTAAAAAAATCGTTGGAGCAAATTTTGGAAAATCGAAAAAAACTGAAAAAGTGAATCAGTAAAGTACTAGTACTTTTTGGTCGATTTTGTTCAAAAGCTTCGTGTCACGTCCCATGGGGGTGCCTAGCTTAAATATAAAATTTCAACTTCCTAGGTCTTTTCGTTCTTGAGATATCTTGTTCACAGACACACAGACAGACAGACACACAGACAGACAGACACACAGAACACAGACAGACAGACCATGTCGCGAAAACCACTTTTTGGATTCAGGAGACCTCAAAACGTGAAGATCCATCAAAATCTCGACATCGAATTTTTGACATGAATCCAATACTTTCTCTCTATATATTACAATATACATAGGTAAGAGAAAGTAAAAATTGTTAAATAAACACGAATTTAATTGAAATTTTCTTCCAAGTCAAGGTGGTCTAGTTAGTCTAGTCATTTTATTTATTTATTTATAGACTGATTTATTCACCCGGATATAAGATGTGACTATCCTGTTGAGGGAAAGAGTTTAGTTTGTAATTTTTTATTCCATGCCCTTCTCCCTATTTTTTTTTATACTACTATGTTGTGATCTAATGGATATTCCCCAAATTGATGATATGATTAAATGGATCCTTTACGCATTAGTGTGTCAAGCGCCTTCTACCGAGTTTTGAGAAAATTAACATTAAAGTTTTTTGTTTTCATTGGATTATATATAATTTTTTTTGTCAATTGTGCAAGTAACATTAAATATAAATTTTTTTAGGACATATTTCATAAAAAATTCAATTATTTCAACATATACTATACCATATACTTAAGGCTCTAGCTATTAGGTGGGGACTTAATTGTGGCGCTCACTGTACAACGTTTCGACTGCTTATTCTGCAGTCGTTTTCAAGTACTGAACACTTGCTCCGACACAAGTGAACTTTCTTTTATCTTCGGTCATTGAAAGTTGTGTGATCTACTGATTTTTAAACAGTTTTTTTGTGTCGAAATATATTACAGTTTTAATTAGGATTGATAGATGACGGAGGTTTATTGTATTGTGGACAAGTAAGGTAATTAATAATTAATCAAAAAAATTATTGATATTTTTATTCGCAATTCAGACGTCGACCAATAAAATTTCCGAGTATAATTCTTTTGAAAATTATCAATTACCTTACTTTGCCACCTGCAACCAACAGAGTAAATCTCAGTCATCCATAAATTCTGAGATATGTTTGGTTTCCAAAAATACCTAAGAACTCAAGAATTTTTTTTATTTAATTATACTCTTTCGGCTACAGAGGCCATTTACAATTTAGAATATTACAAGAATTAATTGGTGAGCGTTTTAATAGATTTTTCAATTTCAATTCAGAATTCTACCCACTACAAATCCTTATTTATTTAAATCATTTGGTAGCCAATAAGTAATAGTTTTATACACTAAATAGAGCATAACTTATTGTAATAACAAATATTTAAATATGTACATATTTCTCCTATTGAGAAACAAATAGCTCTAACGCTATTAAATTACATACATATTTCAATGATATATCATTTATGCACTGATTAATATTAGAATTATATTTAAATAAAAAAAATTATCACACTTATCTTCCTGGTTTCATTGTGATTAGGAATTGTATAATTTTTTTTGGCTATTCTTTTATCTGCATCTACCCAGGCGGAGTTATAACGATAACGTTCGAATTTAACATAAGAATATATTTTATTATTTATTTATTTATTTATTTATTTATTTATTTATTTACACATATAGACTGCTCACAGCATCAAGCCACTAACGCAGCAGTCAATGAACTCAGTGGTCCAAGGAAGACATCGACCTGCCCATATTCATAATTACATAGGTGCATGATTCTGTTTATTGGTGATCTTTTAACATAATTGTTATTTCCCGATACTATATAAAAGGGTGTTACATGGCGAGTGGGCCTCAGGGGAGCGTGGAAATCAAGAAGGGACAGCGAAACAGGGTCATCGATAACACCATGAATGAGCCTGGTGAGATGGACTATATGGGCGGCCCCCCTACGTTTTTCAAGGGTCTGAAAACCAAACTCCTGAAGGAGAGTCCGGTAGGAATATTCTCCATAATGTGGATAGTGGCCATGGGTTTTAAAGTATAGGAATTTAAGAAAGTTGAACTGGATCCTTTCTATTCTCTCCACATGAGTTCGATAGACGGGACTCCAGATAATGGCGCAGTATTCAAGCTTCGAAAGGACGTATGAGCGGTACAATACCAAGATCGGATCGAGTTGATCAAAGTCCCTTGAGTTTCTTATCAGGAAACCAAGCATCTTAAGTGCGCCACTCATCATCCACTCAATATGTGGTAAAAAAGTTAATTTGCTGTCATACACCACGCCAAGATCCCGAGTCACATCAACACGAGTTAAACTATAGTTGTTAATAGAATAATTGTATACTATCGGCGCTAATTTATTTGTATACGTCATAACTTTACATTTAGATAAATTAAGATCCAATCTATTCATGGCACACCACTCCGACAATCCATCCAGACTCCCCTGCACGAGCCGGCAATCCTCCAATTTGGCGATGGGATAGAAAAGCTTAAGATCATCGGCAAATAATAACTTGTCACAATTTATGACCTTCTCAATGTCGTTTATAAACAAGATGAAAAGCAATGGCCCCAGATTAGACCCCTGCGGGACTCCAGAATTTGCCCTATAATTTGATGACCTACTTCCCCGGAACTGAACAAAGAACTGCCTATCCCTGAGATAAGATTCCAACAAAGTAAGAAATGGTGTCTTTATTGAGAAAGAGCTGAGTTTTTTAAGTAATATATTGTGATCAATTCTGTCAAAAGCCTTGGAGAAGTCAGTGAATTATATAAAAGTCTGTCTGACGTTTTGTCTGTTTATTAAGTACAACGTCAAAACTCTTGGATGTGAATTTGTTTTTAATATGTAGATAATCTAATTATCATTAATTCAGTATAAGGGTAGACTAACCCACTTTTAAGGAGTTGTTATCATTTTAGTAAGGAACAAAATATCTCCATGAACTATGGACGGATATTCAAGGAATCAGATTTATTCAGATTCCCGGGATATTAGGATTCAAAATAAATTGTAATATATAAAAAAAAAAAAAAAAAAAAAAAAAAAAAAAAACACTTGCATTTTGTACCACTCATCATCATTTACACATCGATTTTGTGATATTATTTCCTATAATTTTGAAAAAGAAGAGCAAAAGCTGAAAGGTTATTTCAGGTTGCCAGGCAGTCCGATGATTTTATTTAAGCCATTTGGTATCCAATTCATCCATAATAACGGTTATCGTATAAATGGCCTAAATTGCCGAAAAGACTGTGTGAGTGTGAGTGTGAATGGGAAAAAAGTATGAGTGTTTTTTATAAAAAAAAAAAGTACAAGAGTAAAGTGGACTTCAAAAGATTTCAAAGACAAAATGAGAATATACATTTTAAAGAGCACCTAAAAAATAATTGATTTTAATTTAAATTTAATTAATCAAAATCTTTGGAGCGAATTTGGAGAAAATTGAAAAAAAAGTGAAAAAGTGCATCAGTAAAATACTAGTACTTTATGCTAGCTTAAATATAAAATCTCAACCTCTTAGCTCTTTTCGTTCTTGGGATAGTTTGTTCACAGACACACAGGCAGATCATGTTGCGAAAAACACTTTTTATTTTTAACTCAGGGGACCTCAAAACGTGTATATCCATCAAAATCTCGATATTGAATTTTTGACAAGAAACCAATACCTTTTCTCCATATAGCCTATACTATATAGGCAAGAGAAAGTAAAAATATATTTATTTATTTGGAGAAGGGTCCCCTTCTCCCTGCAGTGCTGTGGCCAGAAATTTTTTTCGATTACCCGTGGAGGTAGGGGGAGAGAGTAACCACCCGGGTAATCAAAAAACCTCCCCTTCTTCAAAAAAATTTCTGGTCACCACCCTGCAGTTAGTTAGGAAATAAATTTAAAGCCATTTGATTATAAATTCAGATAATTCGAAAAGGACATTTAAAAAAAATCGAATTCTTTTTAATTTCTTATGGATATTATAGCGATTCGAAGGAATAGTCAGCGGGCATTTATTTCTAAAATTCCAAGCGAAAAAGATTTAGCAAATAGCCATTAAAACAAATAAATACTTAAATCTCTATAATAATTAAAGGTGGCGCCGAATTTTTCATAGTTAAATAATACCCGAACGAATTAATCTAAATCAATTAATCATTCTTAGATATTGCATTTCTTCCGTATCCAGATGATTCGTAGCTATGACGTAATTAAAAAAAAAAACAACAAAGTGACAATATTGAAGCAATCATTGTGTGACGACAAATTCCCAAACTCAATGGAGGGTGCAAATTCATCTAAATAGTCAGTTGGTTTTTATTCCCACGCGTTTGCGTGCATGCTCACTTACGTATATACTGGGAATTTATTTGGATATAGATCAATCATCATGTATTTGCATAATATAGAAAAAAAGACTGACCTCGTCGTGACAGGGACGTTAAACCGCAAATAGCCTTCGAAGGAATTTCAAATATTACAAAAAAAATAGTGTTGGTCATACTACACGCATTTTTAATATTGAAATTGAAAGTGAAATTCTTTTATGTGTCTCAACCTAATAATAGATGGAGAGAATTAATTATATGAAATGACATTAATTTAATGCTTAAGAATTAGTTCGGACGCATATTATGTCTGCTCTTGCTAAAGATATATTAAGGTTGTTCGGACATTAAGGCACTTATATAGATTAAAAGCTAATTTTTACTTTCTCTTACCTATGTATATATGTAATATATATATAGAAAGTATTGGATTCATGTCAAAAATTCGATGTCGAGATTTTGATGGATCTTCACGTTTTGAGGTCCCCTGAATCCAAAAAAGTGGTTTTCGCGACATGGTCTGTCTGTGTGTGGGTGGGTGTGTGGGTGTGTGTGTGTGTGTGTGTTCAATTTTAAGCATGAAGGAATTGAGCTACGAGGTTGAAATTTTATATTTAAGTTAAAAACCCCCGGGACCGGGAAAATAAGCTTTTAATCAAAATCGGCCAAAAAGTACTAGTACTTTACTGATGTACTTTTTCAGTTTTTTTCGATTTTCTCAAAATTTGCTCCAACGATTTTTTTTAAAATTCAAAAATCAATTATTTTTTAGATGCTCTTTCAAATGTATATTCTCATTTTGCGATTGAAATCTTTTGAAGACCACTTTACTCTTGTATTTCATAGGGAAGATAGGAGAAATGGTTGCCATGGTAACAAAATATAAATATTTTCCCATACTTATAAATTTTACATCTGAATTCATATGTTCCGTACTGTCATGTCGGGAACTAAATATATGTCGACACAAAAAATCTGGTGTGACAAGCACAGAACACAACTTTCGATTACCGAAGGTAAGAGAAAGTTGTGTGCTGTGCGCCAGTCACACCAGATTTTTTAATATGTTATTAATCACTATCACATACGTATAAAATAATTTTTTGAAGCAGATCTGACGCAGGGTTATCTTGTCATTAATTATTAAAAAATTGAAATTTAACATGTAGTCTAAGGGGAATGTCGACGAAACGCCGCACACATATCGAAAGATATAGCCACTCCTGATATATATAAAACAAAAAACTTACATTTTATCAATTAACTTCCGTATAATACGTTAAAAATAAAATCAAAAGTTTCTGACGAGGGCTTTTAAAGATATTTTAACAATAAAGTCAAAACTTGCATTTTTTTTTCCAATTTATGATACTTTTTCTCGCAAGTCGTCCATTGTGTCGAAACTGATTTGCATTACCCGAGTAAAAATGATTAAAAATGATCGAGGGATCCACACGCCCGCAGCAGGTCTGCATTGTGAAACTTTAGGGATTCACAGGGATATAGACGTCCACACCAGGGCCACACAGGGATAAACACACCCGCACCAGGGACACACATTTTTCTTCTGCTCACTTTAGATCTACCAGCACCAGGAACACACACAGTAGATCTAAAGTGGCCAAAAGAAAAACTGTGTCTCCCTGGTGCGAGCGTGTGTATCCCTGTGTGTCTCAGGTGTGGACATGTATATCCCTGTGTGTCCCTAAAGGTTCACTAAATACTTGAGTCAAAAGTCATTCATTTATTAATTTGGTAATTAAATTATTAACTTAATCCAATTATAAATTATGATAAGTCATGACTAAATTATAATAATGAATTTATGCATTCAAATTTTTAATTTTATTTAAAAAAAAAAATAGTTTCTATTATGACTTACTATCCGAACAACCTTAAATTTTAAGAGTAGTTTATATTTTATTTAAAAAAAAAAATCAAAATTTATCCCTGCCCGAGAGGAGGGCGCTGAGGCCTCAAAATGCTATTTTATTTCTTCATATTTATCTAAGCATAATAAAAGGGATTTCAATATCTGTCACTACAATTGTTACAGTCTGTATATGTACTAGAAAAGAGAGCAGAAAAAAATTACCCTGATTAAAATTATCGGATCTCATTTACTGTAATATGATTATCCCGATTCTAAGTTGCAAGCTAAATAAAAATTATTGTACAAAAGTTATTTATTGTTTTATAATAAAATAGACAAATTAGTTTAATATGTTAAGATATGTCAAGTGATAGAAGCTAGTTAATTTTCTCAGAAATCTACAAGAAAAATAAATCACTACTTTATCTTGAAGTCGTCATAACAAATGTAAAGGTATATATTTTTATTTCATTAATAATATAGCCTATTAATAATGATACAACGAGAAGGTTTGGTCAATATCGCAGAGAATGTGATCTTTTGGATCAAAGTAAATAAATCATTTGAAATGAATTCATTGAAAATTTAAAACACCGGGCTTTTGAACTCAACCCTCCTTTTTTCATATTTTAATATTAATATATAGGCCTAAAGCAGTGGTTCCCAACCTTTTTTGACCCATCGCCCCTTTCTGGAGGTTGACTAACACCTATCGCCCCCCCCCCCCTTTACATTTTCATTGTATGCCTAATTTTGAAGTAAAGTGTAAATAATAAAGCAGTTTTATTATTTTAAACAATTTTATTACCGTAGGCCTATATACAGGGCCGCAGACAGACTTGACAGGCCCCGGGGCTACTTAGTAATACGCCCCCCCAAAAAAAAAAAAAACTTGAAGTTTTTTTTTAGTATGTAAAAGGCTATTGTGGCCTTCATGCCAACAATTTTTTACACAGTTTTTGACACAACTTTTGAAATAGTTATACATAGCTTACAATATTTATTTAAATAAAGTTATATAAAATTTTTTCAAAATTTCCTAAACAAAGAGTTACAAAGTTTTAATTTATCGAGGACAGAGGATTTCCGGGGAAATCTGGGGGTATGGAAATTTTTTTGAAAATTAGCCACTGAAATCTGCGTTTTTAGCTATTCTGAGTCGTGAAAAAGATCAAACTTGATTTGAGCTTAAAGGGCCCAGGCCCCCTGAGGAAAAAAAATTCAAGAAAATGATTTTTTTTTAATTGAAATTTAAGATTTGAGCTAAAAGTGACTTTTCAATTCTAGATTGGAATTATCTTCAGACTATTTTATTTTTATGATAATATTTTGTCCTCTTATATCCTGACCATCCTGTAAATAGGAGATTTTTCTCTTTGATTTTTATTTTTTTAAATTTTAGTAAACTAATAATTTTTCTCTCTTTGAATACTCATCGCCCCCCAATCGCCCCCCGCTTATTTATCGCCCCCCTGAAAACCAAAATCGCCCCCAGGTTGGGAACCACTGGCCTAAAGAGACGCCTCTCTGGCCGAGGTTAATGATACTGATAATAACCATATTGATTATATTCAATGCCAAGGGACGTACCTGACAGTGAATCCAATATTTTTAATAATACCTAAGACTTTAAATATACAGTATACATATATAGGCCTACTTGATATAAGTGTATAGGACAAAATTCTATACTAAATGGACGAAGAACATGTACTGAAATGTGATTTTGAAGAAATAACAAATTGTCTAGGATCATAATTTTGTTTTTATTAACGAAGGAAGACATTTTAGCTAGAATCTGTTTTAAGAGATGGACAACTCTCTGAATTAAATTTCTTGTTTGTTTATTGAAGTCTTCTACAATGAACTATATTATTGCCTACGGGCTTGGTCTAGTTGGTAGGGGGCCTACCTTCTATACCGAACGTCGCGGGTTCGGACCCCAGGCAGTCCGATGATTTTATTTAAGACATTTGGGTACCAAATGGCTTTAATAGAAATGCCTGGACCCACAATAGATATTTTCATGAAATAACGGTTATCGTCAAAGTCTTATATGGCCTAAGTTGCCAAAAAGACTGCGTGAATGTGTGTGTGTGTGTGTGTGAATGAGAAAAAAAAACTTTATTAAACTATTACTATTACTACATAACTTCACAAAATTGAACTAAAACTATTTTTACGATAGTAAAATTACACAACAAATTTAAGTTAGAAAAATGCCCTAATATAATATTAATTCGAATTGTTTAGATTTCCATTTTCTCATTTCACAATTTTTTCTATGTATTCAACCCTAAAAGAAGCCCACGGGGCGTGGCGTAGAGGTTAGCGTGCTAACCTCATATACCAAACGTCGCGGGTTCGGACCCCAGGCAGTCCGATGATTTTATTTAAGCCATCTGGATACCAGATGGCTTAAATAAAATGCCTGGACCCCTATATATATAAATTCATAAATAACGGATATCGTAAATGTCTTATATGGCCTGAGCTGCCGAAAAGACAGTGTGAATGTGTGTGTGAGTGTGAGTGTGAATGAGAAAAAAGTGTGAATGTTTTTTTTTTTTTTAAAAAAAAAAAAAAAAACCCTAAAAGAATTCTATTTCTTCGCAATATCTAACATAAAAAAAATATCTCTTAAAAAACCTAAGGTAAAGAAATAACCCAAAACACGAGAACAAAATATGCAACCTTAAAAACACTGAAAATTGTATGTTTATTTGGATGACAAATTTTCCAAGAATATAATAGAGACTTGAATGCACCATGAACACCAAAAAAAAAAATTCAATTATTCTGACCTGTAGTTGAATTTGTTGTAGGCTGACCATGATTTTGATTAAAATGTCAGTGTCAAGTGAAGAGAAAGAAGAAGAGAAGAACTGTCACCATCGATCGATTCACAACCGAAGAGCAACAACAACAGACTGCATGTCGAGTGCAAGCAAAAAGCAACAAGACCTTTCACTCTCCACCATCCAACCAACCATCCATCCATCCACCTCTCTTCTTTCTTTGCCCAACGAACGAATAAACCCTCCTCCCCCTCCCTCTCTTCTCTCATTTCACTATTCGCCTTCTGTGACGACACGAGCTTCAAAATACAAATCTTCTTATATAATAATTAAAAAACACAAAAATGATTATTGATCTATAACATAACTATAGCTCTAAAACAGCTAAACGCTCTCACTTTTGTCCACTCGACTAAATCATTGATAATAAAAAATATTTCAACATAGTCTAATAATTCCTCTCCTAAATTGTTTTTCACTTTCTTTCGTAAATTTTGTTAGTTGGCCCATTATATTAAAATGTGATATAAAAGAAAAAATATCATATCATACTATATAATAAAGCGCTAAAAAGCGTGTCCGATGTGTGAAAGAACCAATCAGGCCTCAGGGATAGCGCTGATTGGCGAAATACAGAGAGGGCGGAGCCGGAGAGGCAAATTCAAATTTTTTTTTAACCAGGAGAGATATCAATTTGGTTTCTTTCCTAAAGCCTTCCCTTGATAAGAATCTAAATTCGTTGTTTCAGAGTTTTTTTAAATTCGGCAGCCCCCCCCCCCCCAAATTTTTTAATTCTTCTATTTCTTCAAATATTAACATGCTTTTTTGGATTTAAAATTCTTGAATGAATATCTATCAAGGGGTTTAAAAGTTTAAATATTTTTTGTGTAATTGCCCCCCCCCCCCCCCGAAATTTTTAATTCTTCTATTTCTTCAAATATTAACATGCTTTTTTGGATTTAAAATTCTTGAATGAATATCTATCAAGGGATTTAAAAGTTTAAAGACTTTTTGTGTAATTGCCCCCCCCCCCGAAATTTTTAATTCTTCTATTTCTTCAAATATTAACATGCTTTTTTGGATTTAAAATTCTTGAATGAATATCTATCAAGGGGTTTAAAAGTTTAAAGATTTTTTGTGTAATTGCCCCCCCCCCCCCCGAAATTTTTAATTCTTCTGTTTCTTCAAATATTAACATGCTTTTTTGGATTTAAAATTCTTGAATGAATATCTATCAAGGGGTTTAAAAGTTTAAATATTTTTTGTATAATTGCCCCCCCCCTCCCTCCGAAATTTTTAATTCTTCTGTTTCTTCAAATATTAACATGCTTTTTTGGATTTAAAATTCTTGAATGAATATCTACCAAGGGGTTTAAAAGTTTAAAGATTTTTTGTGTAATTGCCCCCCCCCCCCCGAAATTTTTAATTCTTCTATTTCTTCAAATATTAACATGCTTTTTTGGATTTAAAATTCTTGAATGAATATCTACCAAGGGGTTTAAAAGTTTAAACATTTTTTGTGTAATTGCCCCCCCCCCCCCGAAATTTTTAATTCTTCTGTTTCTTCAAATATTAACATGCTTTTTTGGATTTAAAATTCTTGAATGAATATCTACCAAGGGGTTTAAAAGTTTAAAGATTTTTTGTGTAATTGCCCCCCCCCCCGAAATTTTTAATTCTTCTATTTCTTCAAATATTAACATGCTTTTTTGGATTTAAAATTCTTGAATGAATATCTATCAAGGGATTTAAAAGTTTAAATATTTTTTGTGTAATTGCCCCCCCCCCCCCGAAATTTTTAATTCTTCTATTTCTTCAAATATTAACATGCTTTTTGGATTTAAAATTCTTGAATGAATATCTATCAAGGGATTTAAAAGTTTAAATATTTTTTGTGTAATTGCCCCCCCCCCCCCGAAATTTTTAATTCTTCTATTTCTTCAAATATTAACATGCTTTTTTGGATTTAAAATTCTTGAATGAATATCTATCAAGGGGTTTAAAAGTTTAAAGATTTTTTGTGTAATTGCCCCCCCCCCCGAAATTTTTAATTCTTCTGTTTCTTCAAATATTAACATGCTTTTTTGGATTTAAAATTCTTGAATGAATATCTATCAAGGGGTTTAAAAGTTTAAAGATTTTTTGTGTAATTGCCCCCCCCCCCCCGAAATTTTTAATTCTTCTGTTTCTTCAAATATTAACATGCTTTTTTGGATTTAAAAATCTTCAATGAATATCTATCAAGGGGTTTAAAAGTTTAAATATTTTTTGTATAATTGCCCCCCCCCTCCCTCCGAAATTTTTAATTCTTCTGTTTCTTCAAATATTAACATGCTTTTTGGATTTAAAATTCTTCAATGAATATCTATCAAGGGGTTTAAAAGTTTAAATATTTTTTGTATAATTGCCCCCCCCTCCCTCCGAAATTTTTAATTCTTCTGTTTCTTCAAATATTAACATGCTTTTTTGGATTTAAAATTCTTCAATGAATATCTATCAAGGGGTTTGAAAGTTTAAATATTTTTTGTATAATTGCCCCCCCCCTCCCTCCGAAATTTTTAATTCTTCTGTTTCTTCAAATATTAACATGCTTTTTTGGATTTAAAATTCTTCAATGAATATCTATCAAGGGGTTTGAAAGTTTAAAGACTTTTTGTGTAATTGCCCCCCCCCCCCCGAAATTTTTAATTTTTCTATTTTTTTTAAATATTACCATGTTTTTTTGGATTTAAAATTCTTGAATGAATATCTATCAAGGGGTTTAAAAGTTTAAAGATTTATTGTGCAATTGCCCCACCCCCGAAATTTTTATTTTAAAATTCTTTTTTTTTTTAATAGGTCCCTGTCCGCGTGATTTCATTTGCATGCCCGTTGGCTCGAATCCAGTTTATTAAAGAGAAATTTAGGCTTGCTTCTTGCCCGTAATTTTCTCATGGCCTTCAAAACCCAGAGGCCGGGCAGGGCGAATACTCAAATTTTAAACTTGATTCATTGTATTTTCATTTAGGCGAAAATAATATGGGCTTTAAAATTAAGAGAAAAACTACTGATCACGCACCGAGACGCCGCCCGCCAGGGCAGGTTGAGATGGGCGCGGCGAAGCCGCGCCTTTCTCAACTTGTCGAAGATATAAAAATATTGAGAGATCAGCATTTGCTGAAATTTTAAAAATTGTTAATAGATGATTTAAAAATTTTAGAAATAAATAATTAAATTTTAATAGAATTAAATCTCATTGGGTCCGCTCGGATTCCAAACATATATATGTCGTAGACAGATCGTGAAATTAGACAGTTCATGAACTGTCTAGACATTTCATGAACTGCAGCTAGATCGTGTAATGGTCAAACAGTTACATGATCTGGCTAAAAATTTTAGACAGTTCATGAAATGCAATTGGGCCTTAGACAGATCGTGTAATGCTCGAGAATTACATGAAATGTCTAAATTTTTAGGCAGTTCATGAACTGCCTAACAGCAGTTTTGCCGATCGTGTACTGTTTGTAATTAATGCAAATAAAGATCTAAAAAAAAAATTTATTTTTTCGAATATTATTATTAGGGCTTATTATACGTTGTACTAAATTTTCCAAATCTTCTTCACTTTAAAAATCTTAAGTTGAGGTGAGATAGGGCTTCTAATTTTGGTAGTCCGCTGGAGATCTCCCAACAAATTTGAACCCCCACACGCGCACCTTAACTCAAGATTTATAAAGTGATGAAGCTATTTGAAAATTTCTACAAGTTATCGATAATAATATTGATTTTCGAAAAAAATTGACTTTTTTTTAGATCTTTATTTGCATTAAATTACAAACAGTACACGATCGGCAAAACAGCTGTTAGGCAGTTCATGAAGTGCCTAAAAAATGTACACATTTCATGTAATTCTCGAGCATTACACGATCTGTCTAAGGCCCAATTGTATTTCATGAACTGTCTAAAATTTTTAGCCAGATCATGTAACTGTTTGACCATTATACGATCTGGCTGCAGTTCATGAAATGTCTAGACAGTTCATGAACTGTCTAATTTCACGATCTGTCTACGACATATATATGTATATTAACATACACATATAGGTAGAGAAAGTAAAAAAATCAGTTAATAGATGAAACAAAATAATTCATTAAAGAAAAATAAATATTTTAACATTCTGGAGAACTTTGAAAAAATAATTATTTTTTTTTACGAATAAGCAAATGTCATCCTTCGATAAATGTTTAAATAATTTTAATTTATTATTAAGGAGGTTTTTTTTTTTAACATTTTCCTCGGTTTCCACAAATGAAATGTTTGGAAAAGAAATTTCACCAACTACGGTTGAGAAAAGAAGTAAATAGAAATGGAATTTTTTTAGAGTAACTTTAGTTTAAATTTCTTGTAAATAATTTAATTAAGTAAATTACAAAAATTAAAAACACGAAGTAATATGTTTCAATATCTATTTATTAATAGTATAAATATTTATAGTCTAGATGTATATTTCGATTCTTGGTTAGGCCTATTCAGAGATGGGCAGGAACGCGATCTCTTTTGATTTAAATCCGAAGATCCCATCAGATCCAGGATCGAAATTCTTTTTTGGGTAGGATCTTGGATCTGGATCGTGATCCAAATCCAAATGGGGATGGATTTAAGCATTTTGATTGAAATCCTTTTTGCTTTCTGAACTTAGGATAGGATCGCTAATCTCTCTCTCTATATATATATATATATATATATATATATAAAAAGTTCTTTATAAGAGAATAGCAATCCTGGATTTTTGCTGTCCTTTTCAAAGGATTTCTAGTCCTGTAAAACTTTATTTTTCAAATTAGCAACTCTGCTCAGAGCGTTCGTTAAATTTGGTTCGTGCAGCGTAAATTTAAAGGTTAATTCGGCAATTTCATTTGAAACTTGATGGAACAGCGCAGAGGCGTACCGAGGCAGTTGGGGGCCTGGGGCGGCACTAGAAGAGGGGGCCCTATATTGAATTTTTTTTTTTTTTTTTTTTGGGGGGGGGCGGTGCTCATCTTGAAATATCCTTCACCTCCATACACAAAGATATTTTTAAAAATACCGTATATCCCTGAACCCCAAGGGTCCCGGGGCCTCTCAAAGAGAAATTTTATTAATTTTGTTTTTTATTTTTATTTTTTTTGGCCCTGGGGGCCCCGGGGCCTCCCAGAAATTTTCATTAAATTTTTTTTTTTTTTTTTCTAAATTTTTCAGTTTTAACTTGAGCCCTGAGAGCCCCGGGGCCTAGAAGGGAAATTTTCAGTACATTTTTTTTTTTTTATAAGTATATGGGGGGCCCCATGCCGGCTCGGGGCCTGGGGCGGACCGCCCCCCCTCCCCTTCGGTACGCCACTGGAACAGCGATCCTTTTTGAAAATCGGATAGGATTAACGGAACGGATCGCCCTAACTTGCTGGATTGCTGGATCGGATCGCTAATTCTTTTTAAAGGATTTTGCCCATCCCTGGGCCTATTATCCTCTGGAACATACTCACTGATAATATATTGGAATTTATTACCTCGTGT
>JAKCPI010008941.1:0-16432 GCA_023213315.1 Euborellia annulipes
TCTCTCTATATATATATGTATATTAACATACACATATAGGTAAGAGAAAGTAAAAAATCAGTTAATAGATGAAACAAAATAATTCATTAAAGAAAAATAAATATTTTAACATTCTGGAGAACTTTGAAAAAATAATTATTTTTTTTTACGAATAAGCAAATGTCATCCTTCGATAAATGTTTAAATAATTTTAATTTATTATTAAGGAATCTTTTTTTTAACATTTTCTCGGTTTCACGAATGAAATGTTTGGAAAAGAAATTTCACCAACTACGGTTGAGAAAAGAAGTAAATAGAAATGGAATTTTTTTTTAGAGTAACTTAGTTTAAATTTTTGCAAATAATTTAATTAAGTAAATTACAAAAATTAAAAAACACGAAGTAATATGTTTCAATATCTATTTATTATTAGTATAAATATTTATAGTCTATATGTATATTTCGATTTTTGGTATAGGCCTAATCAGGAATGGGCAGGAACGCGATCTTTTTGATTTAAATCCGAAGATCCCATCAGATCCAGGATCGAAATTCTTTTTGGGTAGGATCTTGGATCTGGATCGTGATCCAAATCCAAATGGGGGTGGATTTAAGCATTTTGATTGAAATCCTTTTTGCTTTCTGAACTTAGGATAGGATCGCTAATCTCTCTCTCTATATATATATATATATTGGGTATATATATATAAAGTCCTTTATAAGAGAATAGCAATCCTGGATTTTTGCTGTCCTTTTCAAAGGATTTCTAGTCCTGTAAAACATTATTTTTCAAATTAGCAACTCTGCTCAAAGCGTTCGTTAAATTTGGTTCGTGCAGCGTAAATTTAAAGGTTAATTCGGCAATTTCATTTGAAACTTGATGGAACAGCGATCCTTTTGAAAATCGGATAGGATTAACGGAACGGATCGCCCTAACTTGCTGGATCGGATCGCTAATTCTTTTTAAAGGATTTTGCCCATCCCTGGGCCTATTATCTATCTCTAGAACATATACTGATAATATATTGAAATTTATTACCTCGTGTTTTTACTTTCTCTTACCTATGTATATATGTAATATATATATAGAGAGAAAGTATTGGATTCATGTCAAAAATTCGATGTCGAGATTTTGATGGATCTTCACGTTTTGAGGTCCCCTGAATCCAAAAAAGTGGTTTTCGCGACATGGTCTGTCTGTGTGTGTGTGGGTGGGTGGGTGGGTGGGTGGGTGGGTGGGTGTGTGTCAAATTTTAAGCATGAAGGAATTGAGCTATGAGGCTGAAATTTTATATTTAAGTTAAACACCCCCCGGGACCGGAAAAATAAGCTTTTAATCAAAATCGGCCAAAGAGTACTAGTACTTTACTGATGTACTTTTTCAGTTTTTTTCGATTTTCTCAAAATTCGCTCTAACGATTTTGATTAAAATTCAAAAATCAATTATTTTTTAGATGCTCTTTCAAATGTATATTCTCGTTTTGCCCTCAAAATTGTTTGAAGCACACTTTACTCTTGTGCTTCATAGGAAAGAATAGGAGAAATGGTTGCCATGGTAACAAAATATAAATATTTTCCCATACTTATAAATTTTACATCTGACAAGGGGAGTGCATAGCCTTGATAACACCGATTTGAACGAAAATTTTTTTATGTGTAGTACTTGATGAAAAACGAATTCTGTTAAAGCCAGAGAACGCGCTTCTCAACGGTTCGTCTAAAAAAAAATGTTAAAGATTTTGCCTGCATGCCTTAAGCCGTTGCTAACAATAACATTTACAAATGTCGCGATGGCTAGATCGGTAGGGCGCATTCTTTGTAAACAAAAAATCCCGAGTTCGAATCTCTCCTTGGGCAACTATTTTTTTTTTTTTTGTAATTTATTTTTTTTTGTTTCAGAATATTTTTTAATATTAATAAATAAATAAAAAGTGCCCTCGGGGGGGGGGGGAAGAGGTTAGCGTGCTAACCTCATATACCAAACGTCGCGGGTTCGGACCCGGGGTCTCGGATTTTTTTTTTAAAGGATAAAAAAGTTTAAATAAGAATGCCTGGACCCCATATATGTATATTTATTAATAACGATATTAAAAATTTTTTGGCGGGAAAAAATGTGTGAATGGGGGGGGGGGTGGGGGTGGGGATGAAGAGAAAAAAGTGTGAATTAAAAAAAAAAAAAAAAAAAAAAAAAAAAAAGTTTTTTTTTAATTATTGGGATTTAATTTTCAACATGTTCCATATATTTAAAGAAAATTCGAATGCTTTCGGTCAAAAATATAATATAAGCAAATATTTAATATTATACTAGAAATATATTACTATTAATTGGACACAAAAAAATATTGTCGTAACATGTTCAAAGTTCGGAAAATGAACGACCCAACTGTTTAAAACATAAATATTATTATAAATTTATTTATGTGTCTAATTAATAGTAATATATTTCTAGTATAGGCCTAATATTAAATATTTCCTTATATTATATTTTTGACAGAAAGCATTCGAATTTTCTTTAAATATATGGAACATGTTGAAAATTAAATGCCAATAATTAAAAATAAAAACTTTTATTTATTTATTAATATTAAAAAATAGTTGCCCAAGGAGAGATTCGAACTCGGGATTTTTGTTTATAAAGAAAGCGCCCTACCGATCTAGCCATCGCGACCTTTGTAAATGTTATTGTTTATAACGGCTTAAGGCATGCAGGCAAAATCTTTAACATTTTTTTTTAGACGAACCGTTGAGAAGCGCGTTCTCTGGCTTTAACAGAATTCGTTTTTCATCAAGTACTACACATAAAAAAATTTTCGTTCAAATCGGTGTTATCAAGGCTATGCACTCCCCTTGTGAATTCAAATATTCCCTACTGCCGGGAACTAAATACATGTCGACACAAAAAATCTGGTGTGACAAGCACAGTGCACAACTTTCGATTACCGAAGGTAAGAGAAAGTTGTGTGCTATGCGCCAGTCACACCAGATTTTTTATTTTAAATTTGTCTAATTAAAATCCACCTCTTACTGGAAAATTTATGATTTAATCTTCTATTACTTAATTTTAGTTTTTGCCTATAAAAATAAAATAAATAAATTCACCTCATCATCTAATTTATTTCTTCCACTGATTTATGTCTACTATCCTAATACCCTAAAAAAAAAAAATTAATTTTCTTTAACTACTTTCTGTTATTATGGTTACGATTCAATTTACTAGGGGTTTTTCTTGGTTAATACCTAGAGCAAATCGAAGTCTTGCTCTTTTTGTCTTGCTCACTTATGATAAAAGGGAATGGCCCTTCATCCCTTGTCCTCAACCCCTCCACAACTCATCCCCATTTCATCTCTCAAGATCTTACAATCCTGGAGCGCCCGCACACTCATCATCGTTCATATTAAAATTCCCCTTTTAGTCAAATTGTTCCAACAACGACGTCAAAAATTTCCTCGCTGCGGGTTGTCGCTCTGCTAGTATTATATTATATTATACAACCATGTGCTTTATTATACCGAGAGGACTGAGGTCTTTTAGCACTCCCTCCACTTTGCCCCCTGCAGGCAAATCATACTTAATAGTTAGAGATAATGAACTATATTGTAAATGGTTAACAACACATCCCACCCCTTACAATGAATAATGAAATTCGAAACATGCTCATTTTAATTAATAATCTTGTTAATTTATTTTTTAAAAATCATTTGGAAAAAAATTTTTTTAACCAGGTGCTAACGAAGCACACTATTAAAATAAGGTCAAATTTTAATATATGAATAGATTTAATTGAGGTGTATAGCTGATAATACGATTTATTTAAGGTTCAGGAAATCTCCAATGAGCAACGCAGCTAGTTGTTTTTTCAATTTTTATTTAAATGTAAAGTGCCAGGTCCAACGTTTCGGTCGCATATAGGACCATCATCAGGGCCAAGCCATTGTCAATTTATTATTCCTTTTGGTCATATTGGCCAAAGAAATTATTAATAATACAATAAATTCAGAGAAGAAATTGTTAAGATACAGTGTGTTATCATAGACTGAGAGTGAGTGAATGAATGAATAATAAATTGACAATGGCTTGGCCCTGATGATGGTCCTATATGCGACCGAAACGTTGGCCCTGGCACTTTACATTTAAATAAAATTGAAAAAACAACTAGCTGCGTTGCTCATTGGAGATTTCCTGAACCTTAAATAAAATATGAATAGTCAAGATAGATAATTATTTAGGGTCGGTAAAAGTTAAAAACTTTGAAAGAAATGAAATCATTTCGTGTTTTTAATAATTAACTCTTTGAAAATGTCAAATATTTATACATCAGCATATATTTAATTTAAAAATAAATTGATTTCGTAAAATTTTTAAGAATTACTCACCAATTGAAGTATTTCTGTAATTGAAACCACGAGCACAAACTTGGCGTGTTAACTGGGTCGGCTGCTCAGCCTTTACTGACGAGACGACATAGCTAGTCAGGTTTGCAGCGGCTTTTTACCTGTTGAAACAAGAATAAAATTATGTTGAAAAGTATATCTATATATATTCGTAGGTGTGAGATGCGTATGTGTATGTGAGCACAAAGAAATTATTATATTATTTCCCATTTGAAGTAAAGCAAGTATTTAAAAATATTTTCTTTTTTAATAATTCAGTATCTGAATGAATAAAGGTAAGAATTTATGATTTATTCAAATTTTTATTGTTTATGCCAAGGAAGGAAAAAATGAAATTTTCCAGGTGTTGTGATCAAAGAAAGTTGCAGCGTTTTCATCAAAATGCATCTTATGTTGGCAAAAAAAGATTGATTGGAGTAGGTCAAAAAAATCAACAAACAAATTAAAAACATTTTATTTTAAAATGGAAGACCAAATTCGATGTTTCTAAACATGAGAAATATACACGATTTTTATCACGATATACTCGAGTGTAGTCAGGCAGAGAAGTGGGGTGAAACCTCAATAGGTCTAAAAACAACCCAGAAGAGTCTAACTTCACCAATGTATAAGTAGATGTTCTTTATTCCCCCCCCCCTCACCCAGTTTGCAGTCAAAGGGAATTATAAATTAAAAAAAAAATTATTATTTATATTTATTTATTTTATTACTGTTGTAAAAAATATTTATTTCATATTAAATTTTTTTAATTGAATATGTTTCTGGGGATGAATCGTGTCCTTCCTCAGGACAATTAAGAGACGTCCCCAAAACGTGGACGGAAGGGGAGATTAAATAAATACAAATCTTTTTTATTTCCACAATAAAAATTAAATATAAATAAATGCGATGTGACTGGTCGCACAGCTCACAACTTTCTCTAACATTCGGTAAATGTTATTAGTCGTGTTATGTGCAAGTCTCACCATATTTTATTAAAATTTTTCTAGCCTATAAAAACTTGAAAATAAATATCATTAGTAGACTACCTCTTGCATTATGGAAGACATTAGGAGACATTGGAATTTCAGCAACAAATGACATTGACATTATTATTATTATTATTATATGGAAAATATAATATAAGAGATTGAAATTGCTCTCTCCCTGCCACCAAGAAAATGCTTTCGTCGATAAAACGGCAGAGGCACGTGCATGACGAATCAATCCAGCCGTGAGATTGATGTCTTGAAGGGGGGCACGAGCCCCCCGTCGTGTCTTATGGCCATTCAATTACGCCACACACACACACACACACACACACACACACACACGCAGGCTAATGATGCCGAGGCATTGTCAATCCGGAATTTCATCTCAAGGGATGAAACGAAAAAGAAGAAGGGTTTTCGAAAAAAAAAACCTCCAAGCTGACGCTTATCATGTAACAACTGCTGGTGGTGGTATGGTTTAGTTGCTACCTTCATTTCATATCATCTTTGTAAAAAAAATAAAAATGAAATATTTAAACAAAAAAAGTGCGTCTGTGTAGATTTATTTTACCTTTCGGATAAGAATTTGTCAAATAAATTGACTATAATAAATTCTGATCAGGAACATTTTCACTTATATACTAGGGTTTCCAGAAATTAGTTAGTTACTTATTACTAGAGGGTAGATAATGACCAAATTATTCTTCTTCTCTCTTCGCCCTATTCCCACGCTGCGGGGTCGGCGGACCTCACTCTTTTCCCTCCACCCCTATCATTCGTTTTTGCGACTGGAAGAAATAGGACAGGCCAGCCCGTTGAAAAGAGGAAGGAAGAGACAGAGATACAAAGAACTGAAGGACTGCCTGTCTCAGGTCGGGCATCTCGTGGTCGCTATCCACATACCCACAACATGTGAGCCCCTGAGCGAAGACAATGACCAAATTTTGCACAGTTTATATACCTACTCGTAGATATATTTGGAAATATTTTATTTAGGATAATATAAAACAAAATGGGAAAATTTACACAAAATTTAAAAAATAATGGATATTCAAAAACATAGCTGTCAAGGCATTATTGAGGCAGCGGCTTAACTAGCTTTTAATAGCGGAGGGGGCGAAGAAAAACTAGGTCGCCGTTTTTTAAGTTGTAATATAATTTTAAAGAAAACTATCAATTTTTTGGGCAGAATATTATAAAATCACCGTCCCTGGGCTATATCTTAGATGCCCTAGGGCGCTGATGTCGTATCGAGGGGCGACAAAGGCTTGGGGGGGGGGGGGGGCGAGTGCCCCTCTTCGCCCCTACAAAAATTATCTTTATTATTTTTGTACCGAATGCATAGTAGGCTACACCAAATAAGTAAGTATGCACCTAATCGATATCAAGCAAGGAAGAAAAAAGATAATTTCGACCCCGGTTGACACTTTTTAGGATTGGCAATTTGACTTAAAAAAATAAAAAAATACAATTCAAAAGTTGGATCGGATCCTTAAAAAAAAAAAAATAATAATAATAATAATAATAATAATAATAATAATAATACCCAAGAAGAAAAACAAACTATGGTACACATTTGGAAATTTAGAAATTTTTATTTTTACTTAAAAAAAAAACTTTATAAAAATAGGGCTATAAAATTTTCTTTAAAAAACACTCTATGATATTTTCATTTCTTTTTAAAAATCGAGTTTTCTCTCTCTCTCTTTTCTCATCCTTGAGTGGTCGTTCGTATTCACTCTGTGAATTTTAACCACATTTTGGACGAAATATTAACCGAGCATTGGGGGGATGTTTATTGCCAAGGTTCAAGACCTGCAAACTCTAATTCCATCCCCTGGCAGGTCGTTTGCTGCCGTTTAATAGCTTATATCCTCCAACTCATATATGAGAAGGGACGCTATTAAAGTTCTTAAGATGAATGCCCCGTTTAAAAAAATATGCATTCCTTGAATAATTTAATATATAGGCCTGTATATATGACATCTGAGTTTTTAACACCACAGACGGTGGTGATAAAGAAATGATGTCACCATTTCATAAATTTCCATTAAGAGACAATAAAGAAGTTTTTCCATATCAATAAAGTAATTTAATTTGTTCTGACAAGATCGTTTTTAGCATAACTGATAATTGGGATTTCCTCAAGAAATTGCTTCCAAACACTCATTATTAGAGAGAGAATAAATGATCTCGAGTCGAGTGGTCTATTCCCCCTCCCCTCTCCCTAAAATAAGTAATAGAGTCCAAGATGTACGAAATAAATAACAAAATGAAAAGGCCCTGGAGACTTATCATCAGCCCTATTGAGGGAATCTCGAGAATTGGGGCCATTTATAGAAAGCAGATAACTAACCCTATTGGGGTGAAAAAAGTTGGCCAAATTTATTAGCTATAGTGAATTTTAGGGATATTTTCTACACTAATTTTTATCTAGTAAAACAAAGCAAGAAGTAATTTTTTTTTTAAGTTTATATAAATTGTATATAGTAAAATTAATTTAAACTAGGCGATGTGACTTAACAAGTATAAGTACTTTATTTTACCACTTACAATTTAATATTTTTTTAATAAAAGAAATCGATAAAGCATTGACTGAGCAGCGTTTCTCAACCTTTCATTCTTCTGATACTTTGTGATAATATTTAAATTCTAGGGACCCCAACAACAAACAAAATTTTATTAATGATCATCAAAGAATTGAATAATTAGTCGTTTGTAATAAAACAAAAAAAAATTACATGCAATTGGTATAATTTTAAAACAAATAATAAATACGTTTATAAAAAAATAATAATCATTTGTAAGAATTCATTTGTATACCAAATGGTATAAATAAATCTGCCTAGACCTCCTAGTACAGTGATTTCCAAACTTTATGTTACCACGCCTCCCTTAAAAATAATTAATCTTATGACGCGCCCCCCCCCCCATTTTATAAAATAATACAAAAACAAAAATTTTTAATGCTAAAAAATATAAATATATAAAAATATTTTTTTATTTATTCTTATTTATATTAAAACTAGCAATTATTTGGAAAATTGGTCCTGGGGGCCAATATTCGCGCCTCCCTTTAGACTAGTCCGAGCCTCCCTAGGAGGCGCGCCTCAAATTAAGAAAACGCTGGTATAAGGGTACAGTGGCGGATTAATGCCATTTTGTCGGGGGGCGGATTTTTTTATTTTTTTTTATTTAAGGACTTTGACGGCATCTATGGCCATTTAGACCCCTTTCCTATTTATTTAAATTGATTGGTAACAAATTCAATTGAAACTAAAGAGCGGAAATCATAATTTCTTTAGATTACTAGTTTTTTTAACTTTGTGAATTTCTTCTCGGGGGGGGGGCGATCGCCCCCCTCGCCCCCCTTTAATCCGCCCCTGTAAGGGTATTTTATGGCTGGTGGAATTTGTATCAGGAATGAAAGTTAGAAGAAAACCCAACCAGAATTTTTTCTTTAGAAATATATTTTAACAGTTACGTTTCGGCCTTGGTAAAAGCCAATCCTCGGATGACCACTAACAGCTCCGAGTATGGCTTTGACCAAAGCCGAAACGTCAGCTGTTAAAAATATATTTGTTAAAGAAAAATTCTGGCTTCGTTTTTTTGAACTTTCATTCCTGAAGAAAAATATTTTTCTCAAATCTTATTTTCACGCCCTAGGGGGGTGCCTAACTTAAATATAAAATTTCAACCTCCTAGCTCAATTCCTTCATGCTTTAAATTGAACCCAAACAGACACACAGACAGAACATGTCGCGAAAACCATTTTTTTGGCGAGGATCTCAAAACGTGTATATCGACATCGAATTTTTGACATGAATCAAATACTTTCTCTCTCTATATATATATGTATATTAATTTATACATATAAGTAAGAGAAAGTACAAATTCAAATACGAATTGAGATTAGTTCTATATACAAAAAGATGCGGTAACTCACCCCAGTAAAATTCTAAGTGGACTAATCATATCTTACTTTTCCACCTAATGAAAAAATCACTACAAAATTCTGCAAGGGATTCGATGGTTTCCTAAGTCACCCAGTGTTATTATTATCTGTTTATGAGAGTTTCGAAATCTTCAAAAATTAATTCCGCCCCAGTAATAAGAAATTTTAGAATGACATTAAAATGTTTCTATCCTACTATACTATTTGCAAAATATAGAATATAAATTTTAACTCAAACGGAATGTACTTATTTTTTAGTAAAAGTATTAAAAAACATTAATATCTTTGTTATAGGGGATGGGGCATTAACCCCCCTGGTTAATGCCTTCATACCCCGCCCTCCCCCATTTAAGGAAATGCGACCCTTCACCGCGAAATTACTCTCAAAATAACTTGAATATGATAGATTTATAAATAATTATTTTAATTTTTATTTTATTTTGAAATTATTTTATTTTAATTTTCAACCCTTAATCCACCTCTCTGAGTAAAAGTATATTAAGGAAATTGGATTAACAAAAATATAGGCCAAATAGAAAGAATATAATGAGTGTTGAGTCTGAATGAGAAAAAAGTGTGAGTGTTTAAAAAAAAAAGAGATAAAAAATAAAAAACTAATTTTTTTTTCAATGACACCTACACTCCCCCTCCCCCTTTCAACAGCTTATATTCTCCCTCTACCCAAAATATTTTATTTCTCATTCAAAAGAATTGTTTTTCGCAGTCAAATTATTTGAATCAATTATTTTTTTTTTCAACGATCAAATGCATAATAATTACCTTTAATAAAACACTCAAGAGGGTGTGCTGGTTGGTGAGGTCAGGGTGGGTTACACTATATTAATTATTCACTTTGATTCACTTTAAACACAATTAAAAAAAGAGAGCTGGTCCGCGCCTGGCAGCAGGCCTCGCGCTCGACTGAACGAGAGACTTGTCTTTCTCTCTTTGTATGGAAATAAAATAGATGAAAATAACAATTCCCATTTTATTAAAAGTAAAAAAATACCTTTTACTCTAATCTAGCTATTTTTAGAGCTGGAAAAAAATGTCAACAAGTGATTTGGAATATTCCAATGCCTTTCTTAAATAATCAACCCTTCATCTCATCCCTTAATATTATAAAATAATAATCAACGCTATTTTTTGAATGTTTTCTATTTATTTGGCTTCGATTTAGCTAAAATAAATTTAAAAAACATTTTTTTCAATTTTTCAACCCCTTATCCAAATCTAATAAATTAACAATGCTATCGCCTTCGGCGAGCTTCGCGTCTAGTCAGAAAAAAATTAAAACCCTGAGAAACTTCCTTGGATCCGCCTTTGGGTTTTACACATAGTATAATTTTCTAGAATGAGTCTTACTTTAGGCCAGTGGTTTCCAAACTTTATTTTACAACGCCTCCCTTAAAAATATTTAATCGTATGACGCTCCATCCCCCACACATTTAATAAAATAATACCAAAACAAACATTTTTAATACTAAAAAATATAAATTTATATATAAATATTTTTTTTATTTATTCATATTTATTATTTTAATTAAAAACTCCGTCCCAGAATCTTCTAAATTTTATTATTTTATTTATAAAACTAGCAATAATTTGGAAAATTGATCTTGGTGGCCAATATTCGCGCCTCCACTTAGACAAGGCTTACTTAGGCTTAGGCGAGCCTCACAGTTTGGAAAACGCTGCCCTAGTATATCGTATTTAGGTAATTAGTATCGCCAAAGACTATATGGCCGAGGATGCCGAGAAGTCTTTAAAAAAAAAGTAAAAAAGAAAGAAAATATTTTCATTTTTTAAATCATGAATTTTTTTTTTTTTTTTTTTTAGAAAAACAATAACAAATTTATATATTGTATATTCCCTAATACAGAATCCTTACAAATATTTCAAGGAACCCTGATTAGAAAACGCTGAGCTAGAATAGGCTAATCATATCATCATTATCATTACTATATATCGTCGCCTGAATCACGTAGTGGAGTCAAGGGCGGATCCAGAGGTGTTTCTCGGGGGGGGGGGGTAATCTGGTGTGACTCGTCGCACAGCACACTATTTTTTTTTTTAATTTCTGTAATTTAAAAGCGCATTCTGTACTTGTTTGCCAGAATATATATACACATCAAATTTTTAAGTATTAATTTTTAAAATTTTACATTAAAAATAAATTTTTTTTGCGAAAAAAAGAAATTTTTTTGGAATCTGGGGGCGGGGGGGGGGGGGGTAATTACCCCCTTTACCCCCCCCCCCCCTTGTATCCGCCCTTGAGTGGAGTATCTCAATTTCTATCATTTTTCAAAATTATGAGTTGAAAATTTTAGAAATCTTTTCATTTCCTAAGATTGCTTTTTTTAAAATATTCTCAACCATGCAGTAGAATAAGTCCATCAGACAATGAGTGCATAAAAATTAAAATCATAAATAATATGAATAATAAAAAAATTTATTACAAATGAATTCATTATAATACTGAATTTGTAATAAATGTTTTAGTAAAATTAAGTAAGGGAGTCATAAAAATTAATTATTACTTAATAAAAAAAAAAAAATTACTACACGCTTTTAATTTTATAAAATTGTCATAAATTATTAATTATAAATTATTAAATATTACTTCTAAAAGTGTATTTAAAAAGTAATTAGCGTCTATATTTTGATTTATTTATGATTTTTTGAAATTTACGAGCGACTTTCAAGTTGGTCTGTTGGCAATCTTCTTGCCTGCGATAATAATGCAATAACAATTTGACCGTTGTCGAGATGAGAACGGTGCAATAAGAGAATCTCTCTCTTGGATTCTGTCTCATTTGAATGGACCAATGAAAAGTAAGTGCTCTAAAAGGGGATGAGTTTTTGGGGGAGTTGTAGGAAGCACGCTTACTCACGCCAAAATAAAAATTCATATGCGTGTCGCGACGACGAAGACGATGTCGTCGAGGACAATTTGTTCCCATCTGAATGGCGCCGAAACGCCGGTATCAAAATAGGCGGCGTCTCAACAAGGACACATTCCAAATTTGGAATATGTCAGAATATAGAAGAAACAATTTTAATAAAATTAAGAGAGAATTTTTAATGAGATTGATGATTATTGTAGAAATTAAAAAATTAATCGGTCGTTCAGATTTGAAAACGAATTCCAAAAACAACGAATCGATTCGATCCCCATCCAAAAGTTTAATGTACAGTGAGGGTCAATATTAAGTCCCACCCATGCGTTTTCTAGTTGTGATTATTTCATTATTTTTATAAAAGAAAATGAAAATCTTTAATGGAAATTTACTAGGTTTGAACCATGAAAGTTTCCATTAAAAAATATATAACATTTTTTTAAAAATAATGAAATAATCACAATCAGAAAACGCATGGGTGGGACTTAATATTGTCCCTCACTGTACGCTTGCCACCCCTCCCTCCCTGGTATTGACCAAGAGCAAATTAATATTATTATTAGGTGATTAGCTGAGGGGATAAAGCAGTTTAGCTTATGATCCTGAGTTGAAGACAACTCGAGTTCAAATCCACCTCATGGCAATAAATTATCCAACTCTATTTGAGATGCCTACTCCTGAAGAAAATGGGAACCCATCTCACAAATTGTCAGTATTATTTTCATGAAAGTTACTCCTCAGAGTTAGGTCTGACACTAATGATTGAAGAGATAATAAAACTCTAAAATATCTTTTAAATACTCTTATTTTTGTATTTTTTCAAATTGTATTTATTTTAAATATCAAACCATAAAAATTTTTCCACAATTGCTTCTTAAAGATGATACGATATAAAAGATGTTTTAAATCCGCGAACGAATTTAAAACGTTGCCGAGTGCTACATTTATACATTTTCATCCATTCCCTCTTTCCTTTTAAGGGATTATAAGATCTAGGTAAAATGCTAAATCAAAGTGTAAACCTGCACGTGTGTATGTGTATCCGTGTGTGTGTGTATGTGTGCAAATGGATAACTAACACCCCCGTGTGCTCAAACACTTAAAGCGAGTATAACCGTCCCCCCCACCCTTGATGTAGGTTGGTTGGTTGGTAATTGCTGTGTTTAGTGCCTCTCACTTTGCCACATTAACCTCCTCTCTCTCTCTCTCTCCCTCCCACCCACACACACACACACACCCCTTACACCCACACACATACACATGCCCTCTCTCTCTCTCTCCCCCCTCTATCCGACCACCGACAGACAGACCGTGGACCATTTATACCTTAATAGCAGCCAAATGCCATTAAAAGGTAGACGCATTTGAAACAGTCGTTATTTTATATGACATCGTACAATTCAAACCACAAAAATTATTCTATTTTTTTCTTTTTTTGTCATTTAAATTTTATTTTCTCAGCAAAAGATGAAAATTTTAAAAATTTTTATAAAAAATAATAAATTGATTGAAAATCAGCCTAATGTAGTTAATCTGTAATGTTATAGGCCAGGGGTTGGCAACCCCTGGGAATTTTAAAGTGCCCGCATTCAAATATCTACATTCTAAATATTTTAATAATTGTAGGTCTACTATTTATGTAAAATAGTGAAACCATAAATTAAATTTTGATTAAAGCGGTGGATCTTTTATAATTCAGAAATATACCCGACTTCTAAAAAGGTTCCCGACCCTAGGCAGTCCGTAAATTTTTACAACACATTTTTTCAATCAAGAAAAGACTGGTTATTTGCTCACACGCATGCAGCTCTGTGCATTACTAGTCAAAATAAGTACTATTTTGAATTTTTTTATTTTTGTGGTGTGAACTGAATCAACAATCTCCGATAAATAGATATTAGTTAAAACAAGAACGAAGAAATTTTAAGTTTTTTTTAAGTTGATTGGTAGCCCCTGCCATTTACGCACTCGGCAACCAACTATACACCCAATTTAAAAATAATAAAAAAATCTGGTGTGACCTTCGGTAATCAAAAGTTGTGTTCTGTGCTTGTCACACCAGATTTTTTGTGTCGAGGTAAGTATATTTAGTTTCCTCCGATATATTAGAATTCAAGATGTAAAATTTATAAATATGAGAAAATATTTATATTTTGTTAGAATGACAACCATTTCCCCAATCTTTTCTATGAAGCACAAGAGTAAAGTGGTCTTCAGAAGATTTCAATGACTAAATGAGAATATACATTTTAAAGAGAATCTAAAAAAATTTTTTATGACTTTTGAATTTTAATCAAAATCGTTGGGGCGAATTTTGAGAAAATCGAAAAAACTGAAAAAGTGCATCAGTAAAGTACTAGTACTCTTTGGTCGATTTTGATTAAAAGCTTATTTTCACGCCCTAGAGGGGTGCCTAAATTAAATATAAAATTTCAACCTCTTAGCTCAATTCCTTCATGCTTAAAATTGAACACAGACAGACAGACACACACAGAGACAGACCATGTCGCGAAAACCACTTTTTTTGATTCAGGGGACCTCAAAACGTGTATTTCCATCGAAATCTCGAAATAGAATTTTTGACATGAATCTAATACTTTCTCTCTCTATATATTAACATATATAGAGGTAAGAGAAAGTAATATATAGAGATAAGAGAAAAAAAAATTAAATTACAGGGTAGAGCGATAATAAGTTGTCCAATTCATAACCAAAGTACTCACTATATGTGAGAGAAAAACAATTATATTAATTTATTAATGAAAATAATTTGTTATAATTATCGGAAATTAATTTATTTGTCGAATGGAATTTAATTGGTTTGATTTGTCAATGGGGAATTAATCAACGATATCTCTATGCCGACAAGTGGGCCATTTAATTCCTTCACCTTCGAGTTTACAGTACGATTAATGTTGGTTGTATTTTCTCTCCCCTTTGATGAAATGCAACCAACTTGGCTATAATTCCCCCAAGGGAGGGGGACTGGGTGGGGGAAAGAGGAAAACTTCCTCAATGGCCCCAACTGGTCAACTACTAAATCCGCCAACTGTATTATTTCAGTGTTTGGAAAATCAAAAAGTTTTCTCGATCCAAAACCGCTTTAGTGCTTTTAAAGGGGGGGACGGGATGGGGCTGGGGGTACCTTGAACCTCTTTCCATGATGTGTGTCGTAATCTGTTTGGTTTGTGCCCCAAGTTTGTCGTCGCCTGGGCTTTATTGCGACTTTGTAGGACGTATTAGTGGTCAAAAGGGCCCCCTTCATTTTGGGGCTTAAACTGACCGGGCGGGCCCTGGGCTGGTCGTTTTACCTTTCGCCGTGGGATCAGCCAATTGCAATTCATCCCAGAGAGAGAGAGAGAGAGAGAGAGAGAGAGAGAGAGAAAAGCGGGATTTAATTTCGCAGCCAGAGATAATCATTTTCAAACTTTACTATATCAACTCTAACAGGTTTATTTAAAGAAAATGGCCATCTGGATGTTTATACTTTTTGTCACAGACTTTACAGTAGGAAAAATAAACAAAAAATCAATTTAGAAAAGTTTTTTTTTTTTTTTTTTTTTTTTTTTTTTAATAAAAGAAAATGTATCTTTAAAAAATAAAGGGAATAAAATGTTCTGTATTTAACTGGACCGTAATGAAATCTAAAAGATCGGATTTTAAAGTCTATTATGATCTTATATGAATTTAGAAACTTAAAAAAAAATCTACCACCAAATAATATTATAAAGCCTTAAGAAATTAATTATCTGCCACTAATATTAAAACGTATAAAGTGTTTATACTAATAATTAATACTCAGCGGTGTAACTAGTCTTTGAAAAGGGGGGGGGGGGGCGAAGCTTCGTTCGACTTTTTTTATTATTTATTTAAAGTCCATTGGGGCTATCGTTTCGGTTTAAACATCGGGGACCATCCTCAGAGCTTATCCATTAAGCTAACGTTTCAGTTTAAACATCGAGACCATCCTCAGAGCTTATGGGCTGTCAATATGAGACAATTTTAAAAAAAACTCAATTATATAATTAATAACCAATAAGCGCTATAATTCAAGAATATAAATAGATATAAATTAATATACACAGGTTTAAACAATTGAGTCTATTATTGGAAGAGGCATTGTAGTCGTGGTGCGTCTAATATTTCAATTGGATTGATTGACGCATGAGACGCAAGGGAGGATCCAGAGGTGGGGAAGCCGGGGTAATCTGGTGTGACAAGTCGCACAGCACACA
>JAKCPI010008942.1:0-13622 GCA_023213315.1 Euborellia annulipes
AGAAGTGATTTAACAACTTTTTCTCTTCACTGTTTCTAACGGAATTGATTAATCTGCCATTTTTTAAAAATAATTTTGGTAATTTGAATACTTTTCATTTATCAAGATAAAGTCTTTAAAAATTAATTTTAATTGTTTTTAATTGCGTGGATCCGCACACAGTTACAGTTACTTGTTATTTGATAGTAGTCCGTAGCAGTTTTTGATTCTTGTACTCTACTAGGGATTAGAACTTCACAACACATTTCAAATGATAAGAGAAAAAAGTTCTCTTTATCGTGCCAAATATCCCAAAATCTAATGTCATTAAAAACTAACGGATGAAACGTGTTAAAAAACTGTTTTTTTAAGTAAAATAAAAAGCGGTTTTCGAATTTTATTATTTTCTCTTAGAGGCCATTCATTAATTGTCTGTAAGGATCTTGAGGGGGGAGGGGGGGGGGTTAAGAAAATCTCTACATGTCCTTATGTAGGAGGGAGGGTGGTAAAACTTATTCTTACGTAATACTCCTTTGAATCAAAATTCAATACAAAAGAATCTGAATTTCATTTTGGATTCCCAATAGTTTCCTTTATTTTATAATTTAAATTCTATTTTAATAATTATTATTGCTTATTGAAAAAAAAACAAACAAATAACTGATAAAATTTTTAAATATTTTAATTGTTATCCATCTTTGATTCTACAGAAAAATTTATAGTGCATTTTCCCGTGTATTAATTGCATTTTTATTACTTGAAAAATAGAAAACGAGATAAGAGTCTTACGTAAGTAAAGGGAATGTTGGAGAAATCTTATGTATACTTACAGGGGGTGGGGGGGGGGGGTCAAAAATGACTAAAATTGTCCTTACGTAATTAATGAATGGCCCCTTAAAAGCGAGTTTTTTGAAGTCGGTTTTTGAAAATCCGACAAGCCCTAGTTGATAAATGCAAAAAATTAAATTAATATTCATATAAATAAATACGTAGTTCGATTTTCTTTATAAATTCCCCTGACTAATTTGATAGGAATATAATTAATTGCCAATAAAATATGATGCTGTGAAGGAAAAAAAAAATTCCATTTTTTATTATACACGGGCTTATAGACGATTTGTGAAGTTATTTAAGGCAACCAGTTTGCATATTTATGACTAGTGCCTTGACATAATTACTGAAATGGGCATCGTATAATTTTCCAAAGGAGAGGAATGTCATTTTTTTTCTTTTTTCTTTTTCTCTCTTTTAGGCCCCCGAAGGGTTTTGGGATGTTTTCTGAGGGTGGAGTTTCATTTCTCGAAGGGAGGTTCCAAGGGTGCAGACCATTTTAATTTAAGCGTCTGTGTAATTGATGAGACGCAAAAAGAACAAGCCAGAAGGGCCGGAGAGGCCTCGGGGGTGAAGGGCTGTGATTGAGCGAGCGAAAAACACGGCCAGGTTTTAGATAGGGGGAGAAAAAGGGATGGGAGGGGATCCACACCCACACACGACCAATTCAAAGAACACTTGCCTGCCTTGTTGTTGTTGTTGTTGGTTTTTTTTATTTATTTTACACCCTCCGATTACTAATTAGTACTTGTTTACGAAAATATTCCAAAAAACGACTTTAATTTCAAATGTCATATTTATTAAATGAAAATGTTTTTTACTTTTAATGGAATTTCTAGTTGATTAATAGGTGAACTAGGTTATTTATAAAATCTTAATAATCCATTGTTCCTTTCTATAAAAGAAACTATTTATTATTTTTTAAATTTATGTTAATTATTTCATTATTTTTCTCATATTTTTCTTACTGGTTTTTAATACAAGCTTAGAAATAAATCTCTACTATACATATACCTCTCAACATGTCATACAGCGAAGAAGGAGGGAAAGCAAAACATCAGTAAAGTACTAGTACCGTACTTTTTGGCTGATTTTGTTCAAAAGCTTATTTCCACCCCCTTGAAGAGGTGCCTAACTCAAATATCAAATGTCAACCTCCTAGCTCTTTTCTCCTGATATTTCGCAATACTTTCTCTGTATATATTTCATATATAGAGTAATTACTAGAAAGGGAAAAATTATGGAAAATATGGAATTAATAAGAAAAAAAGAGTCAAACAAAGTATTTCGCAAAAATCGAAGAGTAGTCTGTTAAAATTAAAAGAAAAAACAGATGGCGTTAATTTGAAATAAAGCGATTTTGAAAAAAAAATAATTATAAAAAGTTCAAAATATTTAAATTTCATCTTAGCTTAGGTACAGTATTATTATAAAAATTTTATTAAATTTTATTGGCTCCCATTTTATGTTATTAAACAATTAGAAGGATTACCGTAAAAAAGAACATCTTGTAAAATAATAATAAGAATATCAAAAAATATAATAAAATTTACATTTGGGAAAAATTAAATTACAATAATTATCTCGATTTTATTGATTAAAAAATTTTTTTATTCAAATCGTAACATCCTCTAATATTATAAATATATTTTATAACTTCTTGATTTTTTTTTATCTTTCATCTCATTTCTTTAGGGGCAAATCGTATGTTTTAAAGTTTACTTTAATAGTCCTAAATAAGCTACCGGCTGTTTGTTTTTTATGATATTTTTAAAAGAGTGCACTTCGTGTAAGCCAGAAGCCCAAAATTTAATGGACATCCATATAATTTGAAATTTCATTATTTTTTTTTAGTTCCAGAAGGGAATAACAAATAAATTTTTCAACTAATTATATTAATTTTCATATTTAAATAAATAAAAATTTTTTTTGGAGATACCAGAGGGTTTAAAGAAAACTCAGTTTCAACTCGATCATCTAGCAAAAAATTTACAACTCTATTAAAGATGGGACGAAAACTGGAATGAGCATGAGTATAAGAAAGTTAGCCTTTTCCCTGGAGTATTAGGCTCTGACACTTTGAAGGGAGATTAATTTTTGTGTTCGTTTTTCTTTTTAAAGAAAAGACCCCCCCCCCTCAGCACCAGATAAGAGATAAGAAATGTCATCTTAAAATCTTAAGTCAAGAAAGAAATTAAAAACATTTTACAGAAAAGGTAGCAGTGGTTACTTAGAGACAACTTTTCAAGTCATTTAAAAATGTAAACTTTTATACAGAGTGATTGAATTTGTTTGGATAGCGAGGCAGGTCTATTGTTAACATCTTTATTTAAATTTGGGATCGAAACGTTAGCCGTGGGCTGATAATCAATAAAGAAAATACACTGGCTGCATTTCCTTCTTTTCTTACTAAATAAATTTTTGTAAGCAAGAAACAATGTCTTTTTATTTGAAAATTAAGAATTTACTTTAGCAGGTGTTTTTTTGTAACATAAAAAAATTATATAGGCCTGTAACATATGCCGTCAGGACAAAAGAGATTACTTCTTAATTAACATGTGAGTTTTTTATGGCAATAAATGCAAAATAGCTTTTTCCTCAAAATAACAATTACTTTCAGCCCTCCATTATAATTATAAAAAAATATTATACCATTGGTAAGTTGAAATAATATGTGTCCGTTTTTTTAATTTTTTATAAGAATTTTTAAAAAAATAAAGATTCATTGATTAGTCCTATTTAACAAAACATTTATTTTATCAATTTTTTTCCTAGTCCCCTATCAAAAAATAATCTTTTATTAAATAAACTTTTTTAAAAGTTTATCTTGAAGAAAACTTTTTCTAATAAAACAAATAAGTACTCTTTTAATTATTTTATTTTTTTTATTAAATTTACAAGAAATATTCTGATAGAGATACTTACATCCGAGTGACTAGATATTATTTAAAAGTAAGCTACTTTATTCTTGGAAATTTTTCAAGTTTTGCTAAGATTAAGGTATATTTAATTTAATAAAGCTATAAATAATGGTATTTCAAAAAACGTCTATTGCAAAAAATTTTAATTTCGATTTGGTATATAGTTCCAATATTCTATTGTATTTTTTCCTATATTTGAAGAATGATTTGTAATTTCACAAAAAGTTATTCATAAGAAAAAAAACATTTTGTTGCAGACCATTTGTTGTTTTCCAAATAATTTTCTGACTCCAGGGTCCTCTTAAGATAAAATCAGCATTGTGTTCAGCTGTCGGTCGAGAGACCAGAGTGCTCGTAACAATTTTATCACCGAAATCGTAAAAAAAATAAATATAGGGTAAGAGGGCAATATCAGTTTAAAGAGAGAACGAAAAAGAAGAAAAACAACCTGAATCTTTCATCTTTCGAATACTATGTTGTTTGTACTAACAAGTATAAAAAAAGAAAAGTAAAATATTGCACGCTGGTTGCGTATTTATTCTATACTTACTTTTGAAAATTATTAAAATGATTTAAATATGAATATATAATGTTTTAAGTTATTTTAAAATAAAAATTTTCTAAACTAGAAAAAAAGAACCCTGGAGTCAAAAAATTATTAAAATTTTGTAAAAAAATCTAGTGTGACTGGTCGCACTAGATTTTTTGTGTATTTAGTTTCCAAAAGTATGGTACATTTAAATTCAATTCATAAACATGGAAGAATATTTATATTTTGCTACCATGGCAACCATTTCTTTCCCTTGAAGTACAAGAGTGTGCTTCAAACAATTTTGATGGCAAAATGAGAATATACATTTTAAAGAGGATCTAAAGAATTTAAGGTGTGGGTTTCAAGTGAAACATTTTGAACAAAGGTTGTATTTATATGGGTTTCACGAGGGTAAATACCTTTTACCCTCGTGAAACCCATATAAATACAACCTTTGATCTAAAAAATAATTGATTTTTGAATTCTAATCAAAATCGTTAGAGCCAATTTTGAGAAAGTCGAAAAAAACTGAAAAAGTACATCAGTAGGCCCTAAAGTAGTACTAGTATTCTTTGGCAATTTTGTTCAAAAGCTTATTTTCACTCTCCAGGTAAACACACAGACAGACAGGCCATGTTGCGAAATGTTGGATTCAGGGGGCCTCAAAACGTGTATCCATCAAAATCTCGACATCGAATTTTTGACATAAATCCCATACTTGCTGTGTAATTATTAACATATATAGCTAAGAAAAAGTAAAAATTGGGTATTTTGCACTAACTCAAAAGTTTTTTTATTTCTCAGTACCAGCCAGCCCCTTTTGCAATTGAAGGATAAATTTCAAATTTTATTCAAATCGCTTGAAAACTTATTTTAGATAATACCCCCGGAAGTATTAATACTACCTTTTTTAGACAGATGAACAAAGCGCTTAGTTTTTTAGAAAACAAAAAAAAGGCATTTTTTTAACTATGAACTCTTCTAAACTACCTTCTATACCGAACGTCTCGGGTTCGGACCCCAGGCAGTCCGATAATTTTATTTAAGGCATTTGGATACCAAATGACTTAAATAAAAATGCCTGGACCCCACAATTGATATATTAAACATACTGATTATCGTAAAAAGTCTTAAATGGCCTCAGTTGCCGAAAAGACTGTGTGAATGTGAGTGTGAATGAGAAAAAAGTGTGAATGTTTTTTTAAAAAAAAAAAAAAAAAACTCTTCTAAAAGTAATTTCTCTTTAATGATCATAGTCTCAATATAATAAATTTTTGCTCGTGACAAATATTTTAATTAAAGAAAAATTTTTATTTTTCCTACTAATCATTGATTTGTAATTAATATGTTGCAAGAGCCTCTGCTTCAAATGGAGAAATTATTTATAAAATGTCGTTTAAATTTAAATTGAATTTTCAAATGATATTTAAATCGAAAACGTTCTTTTTCGTTTCTGATCCTCAAGTCCTACTTAATAGATGTTAGTACAATGTGTTTGTTCGGCGCAGTCTGTTTTTGACGGGTAATTAAGTTAGTATTATATAAGCCGATATGTATAAAATGGATGTTCTACCAGCAGAAAGCCGTCGCTTTTCAAATCTATAATGCGTATTCGAATGGAGTGTAGAGTGAGTGAGTGGGGGGATGGGGGTGGGGGGTGAGTGGGTTTCGAGATGTAGAGATGCGGGATGCGGGACATCACCATAACCATCTCTATTTTCATCTCTATCGCCATCGATATCACCATGGATATCATCTCCTTGTGGCTTATAAATCAGTTGAATGAATGCATCTTTTGAAACACTCACAATAGAATCGATTACTGGAAATTTTCATTTTATATAATCTTTTAATTGTCTTTACCTTTTATTTAGTTAACAAGATAAAATTTTTACTCCCCGTCATTAGTGTTAAATTTTTGTTTATTAGATAAATAATGAGAATTTTGAGGAGGCCAATGTCTCCTCCGAGATTGGAGTTAGTCTCTGTTGAGAGATAAGAAAATAAAAAATCTGGTGTGACCAGCACTGTGCACAACTTTCTCTTACCCTTCGGTAAGAGAAAGTTGTGCACTGTGCTGGTCACACCAGATTTTTTGTGTCGAGATATATTTAGTTTCCGATAGCACCTTAGTTTCAAACTTGCATTTTAAATGTTGACTGCTTCAAATAAACTATGGTTATTTTTCAAAATTTTAATCTCATATTTGGACATTTTATACACAATATAGAATCGTAAATAAATACAAAATTTCATAAGAATTGGAAAAAAAAATTTTAAATGCCTAAAAAGTTCTACAGGGGACCCCCTTTTGAATCTAAATTAACATACAAATCCCTATAGGAAATTAACATTGTTCCTATGCGAAGATAAGGTGGAAAGGGAATTTAAAAAGAGTAGAGAGAGACGATAATGTTTGCAAGTGAGAGAGAGACATATATGTTTTCTTTGAAACAATTAAAGACACAAATAAATTTTAAAAAAATGGGAATTTAAATAATAATTGATTTTTAATCTAATAAAAAGAAAAAGATTTAAATTCCGTTACCATGGCAACCATTTCTATCTTTCCTATGAAGAACAAGAGTAAAGTGGTCTTCAGAAGATTTCAACGGCAAAATGAGAATATACATTTTAAAGAGCATCTAAAAAATAATTGATTTTTGAATTTTAAAAAAAATCCTTGGAGGGAATTTTGAGAAAATCGAAAAAAACTGAAAAAGTACATCAGTAAAGTACTAGTACTTTTTGGCCGATTTTGTTCAAAAGCTTATTTTGAGATTCTTCAAAGGTACCTAAGTTAAATATAAAATTTCAATCCGCTAGCTCAACTCCTTCATGCTAAAAATCTGTCCACACACACAGACACACACACAGACACACATACATACACACACACACACACAGACCAATTTGCGGGACCCACTTTTTTTGGACTCAGGGGACCTCAAAACATGTATATCCATCAAAATCTCGACATCGAATTTTTGACATGATCGCAATACTTTCTCTCTCTATATATATTAACATATATAGAGGTAAGAGAAAGTAAAAATTAATGTTTATCATTAAATTGAATTTTGTGCTTTTGGTTATAAAGGGTTTGCAGTGGCGTATTCACTGAAAATTTTAAAAATCAAAACAAAATTTTGCCCTTGGGCCTTCGTGCAGTTACTAGCGTCCTGGTCTTCTATACCAAGGGTCGCGGGTTCGGACCCCTGGATATCCGATGGTTATATTTAAGCAATTTGGATACCAAATAAATATGCTGGGCCCCCAATATATATATTTATATATACAGTATATTAATAAAATACGAGTATCGTAAAGTATTATATTTAAGTTAAATATTTTAATAAAAGTACAGTATGTGGGCTTTTAGTTTCTGATAAAGGGTAATTTCGGTAATATTTGACAATTTGAGAGGTAATAACTTGTTCTGGAAACGTGACTAAAACTAAATAAATTACTTTTATTAATGATAACAACTGTGAAAGCCTAAAGTCCAAAATAAAAGTTCTATATTTTACCGATTTTAACTGGCTGTTTACGATTATTCATAATTTCTCAGGGGCCCACATCTTGTGGGTACGTGGATGGTTGCCATCCACGAGCTGCCCTAGCTGGGACTGGCATTAGTTCTGTTCTTTGCATGTCAGTCTCTTCCCTTCTATATTTTCAAGCGTCAGACCGTGCAACGGGCCGGCCTGTTCTATTCCTTCCCGGTCGCAAAAACCCATGAATGACAAATTCCGCCGACCCGCACTGCGGGAATAATCAGGCGAAGAAAGAAGAAGAAGACAATTTCTGAAACTAAATCTAGTTCATAAGAGGAATTAGAGATAGGAAATAATGTAAGCTCACGGTCTCGGGTAAATAAATAAACACGGATTCCACTAGGACTATTTCATTTCAAATTATAATAATAATGAAAAACATATAACCAAGTATTTATTAATTTAAATAAGCGAAAAATGTAGGTACCGCCGGGAGTTGCACCACGGATCTTGTCGATTTACGCTCAACATGCCCTACTGTTGGACCACAGTACGCACTCGCTTATTTAAATTATGATAGATCGCTGATTTCAGTCTACTAGAGAAACGCCGCTCTAATCAAGCGTTCAGATTTCTCCGTCACTGAGGCGCGATCTAGATGGACTGTCCATCTAGATTCTTTATAATAATAATCTTCTTCTTCTTCTTCTGTCCTCCAACATTAATAATCCCGCGGTTTGGGGACGGTGGAAATAAGAAAAAATTGTGCTGTGCGACCAGTGCTCCCCCACCCCGAGAAACTCCTCTGGATCCGCCACTGAGTCTATCAAGACCCCTTCACCCTTTTTATCGTTATGACTATGTTATTTTTTTTCTGGGTAGCTTTATTAGTAACATCACAGATTAACGAAATATAAAAATACAAAATAATATAAATTAAAAATAATTTCAAAATACTTATAAAGTGGCTTGAAAAAAAATATTTTAAATTATAATAATAGTAATTAAAAATATTTTTGTAATTCATATTACCGTCATGCAATCAAACTCTTTTCAATTTATTCATTTATTTATTTTTTAATATATACATTTTCCTTTTTTCACTAACCTATTAATTATAAAAAGTGTATTTAAACAATTTCATAAGAAATTAATTTTAGCATTTTGTTTTTTCATACTTGGGTGTTATTACAATTCCAAACATAAACCTCTCCTTCATTTTTGATTATCGTTAAAATAAATATTATACTGTTTCATCATGAGAGTTCAACGATATCGAAATAAAATATTGACAGAACGATTTTTATTTTAGACCTAATAAAAGAGGGATTTTTTTTTATCTGAGTAAGAATTATATTTTCGAGCCTTTCAAAATTAAGAGAGATAAGAGAAACAATGGATTTACGTTAACTAGAGGATATAATATATATATTATACAGACTACAAAAAAGAGGACTTGTCAATAAAAATAAATAGAGGAGATAACAAGTTGCAAATATTATCATCTGAATTTACGTTAATTAAGGAAGTCAAAAAAATTTAATATTTATTTTACTGACACTTAGATCTTAAGTTTAAAGGGACAGTGGTACTTAATTTGTTTGGAGGTTAATATATTATTCTATTCTCGTATTTAGAAAGAAAAATGGGTTTGAAAAATAGATTTGGCTCTTATCTAATGAAAATTGAATTAATCTAATTTTGCTATCTGGCTGCTAATATACGTAATTGTGTCTCGAGCTCCTACAAAAACAGTGAGTGGAGTCCCCTAAAAATGACTGGGCTGTAATCGATGCACATACATCGATTAATAACTCGTTATAGACCGGTCAGGGCTAATTAGGTTTTAATCCGGGCAGTGTGTGTGGCCAAGGACCAGCCTGCATGCGGGTGGCCCTTCCAGGGGGTCAGCTCAACCTTTGAATCGTGCATTTTGGACACACCGCCCTCGAATCGACATTGATCGAATTCTTTAAATTTGTATCAAAATATAATCGAGATTAATTTCAATTTAATTCTGTATAAAATATTTTTTTGTTTTTTTTATAAATTCCGTCAATTAAATATATCAAGTTAATCTAACTTGACAAAAACAGGAGTCTAAAAACCGATGCAAAATTGTATAGGCAGTTTAATAACTGGATGGCGTTTAATTCCTGGAAAGTAGGCAACTCAATTAACTAATCCACCAATGGAATTTTCAATTATTGTATTTGTTTCGAGAAAATTCTCGATGACAAATTTCATTGAAGGCACTGAGAAAAAAATCATTGTGTGGTTTTATGAAAGCATGATGCAAGTGAAACTTTTTCCGGATCGTAGGCGTTTAACTGAGAATTTTCAGTAAATTCAATTAAGGGTATTAAAATCCCGTTTGTAATCTTAATAATTGGAAAATGGGAATGATAATAAAGGCATGTTAAAAACTGAGAACAATATTTATTTAGTAATTGAAGATTTGAATCATTTTAAATTATTTTAAAAATTATATTTTATCAATTTAAAAATTGAATAATTAAATTTCACAATTATTTTTTTATAATTCGTCATATATATTAAATTTCAACATTCCTATTTTTGTCGTCACGGCTTGTGACGTCATGGCTTGTAACGCTGATAGAAGAGCGAAAAAATTTGAGGCCATCAAATAAAAGGGTTCCACTTTAATAAATCAAAAGTTTGGCTAATATTCTATCATCTTTAATTTGTTAATATCAGTATTTATATTATAATGAATTTTTTGGTATTTCTATGATATTTAGTTGAAGCGGAGTAAAAAAAAAATTTAGTAGCCAAATATATTGCTGGTCTAGGGCCTATTCAGTTATTTATTCTCGATTACTAGCTCTGAAGATGGCGTAGACAAGGAGTTAAATCGTCAGTCTCCAAAATACAGGTATATTTGGTAACTAAAAGTGCTTTTTTGACTCCGCCTCAAATCTTGAGTTTTCTCTTAAATTATAACCCATTCCAATCAGAGGTCAAGGTAATAGTCATTGTAATTATTTAATTGCATTTAAACATTTTAATTTTATTAGTTAATAAATTGCAATTACGATTATAATAAATTGCTATTTTATAATATATTACAATTATATAACGAGACTCCACCTTCCCCAGAACAAGATGATACACCCACATTGAAATGGCGAAAAAAATAAATAAATTAGTGTTGGTGTAAGTGAATAATGTAATGATCTAATGTAGGCTTTAATGTATTACAAACGGCATATAATTAAATTAAAAAAAAAATAATAGAAGTATTGTTCAATTTTATTAAAAGTAGAATAATAAAGTAGAGATATCAGCAAAAGAGAAATGGATAAAGCATTTAATTTTTTTTTTTTTAATAAATGGTTCGTGTTTGGATGAAGAATGACAGCCACTAATACCATTCAAGGCTAAGTAGTTTTTTTATCTTTAAAAACAAATTAGGACTAGGGAAAAGCATTTTGAAGGGGGGGGGGTTTATAAATAGACATTTATAAAATTTTAAATTTAGTTTAGTAGGATAAAGATTAACGTAAAATTGTTTGTCTAATTTGATTCCTAGTCATATCTAGTTATTTTATTTTGGAAATAGATTTTATTTTACAATTAATATTTAAAAACAAAATTTTGCCACTTGACAATATTCTTAAAACAGCCATAGAGCAGAGATTTTTTTTTTATAAATTTTGAATCTCAACAAGTCAATTCAATGTATTATTCTTGAATGAGAAAGAACAGAATATTTTTATACTTATTATTAACAATGTTGTATCTATTGTTGTAAATGAATTTTTCTACAAGATTACTATTTCAATAGTTCTTGTCTAAAGTATGGAACAACTGTAAATTTGTTATCTTTAATCTACAGTTTAATAATTCAAGTAAAAAACATATCTCTCTTATAAAGAAAATCCGAGTTGAAATGTTTCGAATTCCATTTGATTTAACTGCCTTAGAAGAAGCGACTTCGATTTCGAATCTTCATCTTTCATCACTACCAAATGATGCCTCCTGCATCGATTTATGATGATATCTTTTTGAAATGCCTATATTCTCGGGGCTTCTTGGAAAATAAAATATTTATGACCTGGTCCTCGCTGGATGAAAATCCTCTTTGAGTTAAATTAGGTTCAAGTTTTCTTGCCGGTTGGCATCATTGTGCCCGAATTGCACTGTCATTTCTTTGAATTTGACTTTCATTTGAAAGCTTAAGTCCTAATTCTGTCCTTGGGACTTGTAACGACTTTAGAGCCATTAATAATCTGTTGCGGATTTCGATCAGGTCTTTCGATTTCTTATGGATGTGATGAATGCACTGAGCTGGTCTTTTGTTCGCTGGGAGTCATTTGTCACGCAGTTCTCAAGAACGAAGCGATTCTAAAAACGGCTGTTTTGATCTAACTACTTCAATTTTACGATTCTAATAGGAGTAGAGGATTTTTTAACCAAATCAAACCAATTATCTCATTGATTCGTAAATTCTAATAGAAATTTTGTAAAAATAAAATTATTTTATTTCGAAAAATATTAAGAGTTGAATAGCGCTGTGCCCAAAGTAGATCCCTAGTACTAATAAATGTTTTCTTCACTGGTTTTAAAATCAGTAGTTGATTAGAGATAGACACAGACCGTTCAATTTAAATCCGCTCAATAAAAAAATTCATTTAAAGGATTTAGGATCAGACAGATGAGAATAAGTAGATGCTATCGAAACCGTAGATAGCCTTTTAAATAAAGAAATATCATTTTAAGTAAAAATGTCAATTGATTCAAAATTTCCATAGGCTCTGTGTATTTTAAATGTTGACTGCTTAAATAAACATGGTTTTTATTAAAATTTTAATATTTGGACATTTTATCACAAAGAAATCCTAAATAAATACAAAATTTCATAAGAATTGGAAAAATTTTTTCAAATGTGTAAAAAGTTCCAAAGGGGACCGACCGACCCCCTTTTGAATCGAAATTAACATGCAAATCCCCATAGGGATTTAACATTGGCTCTATAGAAGGAAGAGCCGGAAAATGAATTTAAAAAAATCTGAAAACTTTCCTATGAAGTACAAGAGTAAAGTGTACTTCATAAAGATTTCAAGGGCAAAATGAGAATAGGCCTCTATACATTTTAAAGAGCATCTAAAAAATAATTGATTTTTTTAATTTTTATCAAAATCGTTGGAGCGAATTTTGAAAAAATATCGAAAAAAACTGAAAAAGTACAACAGTAAAGTGTTAGTACTTTTTGGCCGATTTTGGTCAAAAGCTTATTTTCACCCCCTAGGGGAGTGCTTAACTTAAATATAAAATTTCAACCTCCTAGCTCTATTCCTTCATGCTTTAAATTGAACCCAAGCAGACACACGGACAGATCATGTCGCGAGACCCACTTTTTTGGATTCAGGGGACCTCAAAACATGTATATCCATTAAAATCTCGACATTTTGATATGATTGCAATACTTGATTTATATATTTGATATATAGGGTAAATAATGTTAATAATGTGACCCCTAAACTAGTACAATAGACAGGAACTCAACTCCTGTGCTATGGCTACTTTCAAGACAGACCTGTGATGGGGTTGCCTACACTTAATGGCCTAGACTGAACTTTCTACTTGCATAATTAAGGAATCATTTAATTTTTGAGAGTAAAATTTATTAAATAATTTTATAAACTATAAGAATTTGTATTTTTTTACTCCTAGGCCCTCTGGTTAATGGAGGAAATATTATAAAAAATGATATTAATTTTATAACGATGTTGTTATAGTAATTTGTGCCCCTCACAAAACTGTGGTCGTATTTATCTTATAATAGATAATGCTTAAATAAGAATGCTTGGACCACAATAGATATATTCATTTAATAAC
>JAKCPI010008943.1:0-13452 GCA_023213315.1 Euborellia annulipes
AAAATATTTTGCACCGTATTCTGTATTTATATAGACTAAGTTACATATATTTTGTGCTTATCAACAATATTAAATATTGTTGATAAGCATTGAAAGATATTTTTTATTTATTTCAACTTAATACCCCGTATCTTCTGGAAACTGTAGACAGAATTAATAAATAAAACATTTGCAGTTTTATAACAATTATATTTTCTCAATCGAACTTGCAAAATATAATAATACTAGTATTTTCAAAGTACAGTAGAGGTATTGCTAATTCGGGTCTTGCAAACGGGACCGGCACCCTATGCCGGATTCTAAAAATGCCGGATTACCCCAAACATTTAATATAATGCAAAATTTAATATTTATCTCTTGAAAAATCTGTAATACTGACATTTTCTTAAATTGCCCTTTTTTCGCAGCAATATCGCGAAAAAGTGGCTTTTCAACACGCCGGTATGCCGATGTATCCAAGTCCGGATTAGCAAGACTCTACTGCTTTTAGAAATAAAGTGGCTGTTGTATATAAACAATATTTCGTAGCGGCTGCCCGTACTTTCATCTATCGTATATAATTATTTTTTCTAAAAACGTCGGAGAGTACTAAATAGAAACAAAATACGTACTTGGTATTCCCTCCTCTCTCTATCTCCTTGTTTGTACGACCTTTAAACAGTCGACGGCCAAAAGAAAGAAAGGCTTTTGACGAGTGAGTCCCCCTCTTTACTAGGGGACCCAGGCAGGGAACTTGTTTTAAGAAGGGGGGTCTATGTTGGCTAATTTTGTCCAAGGTGAGTCAGGGTGTCTACGAAACCAAAAGAAACACGATTAGATGCCTTCTTGGCCTTGGCTCCTTCTGTTCGGTCTTTTTTTCGCCTCGAGCTGACTTCTTTTTGGTCGAAAATTGCCATCGGAAGTATTTCAGGAAATTCATGCCATTCCCATTCTTGTCTATTTGAATTTATAAATATAATTAATATTTGATTACATCTTTTTTTTTTTTATAAAATCCAACAGATGTATTTCATTTGGGCTTTTTTCATCCCTAAAATTTCTAATTATAAAATAGTCTCTTAAAACTAATTAAAAAAATAAATAGTTTAATTAAAATTTGATATGAATTTTTAAACATCTTATTTAAAACTAAATTATATGTATTTTATACCTTTCGTTTTGCTATCTTTATTGATTGACATGATATATAATTAATTATAATAATTAATTTTTTATTAAAACGATGTTAAAAAATTCATTTTTAACTACAGTAGGCCTACATATTTTCAAGTTTTTTTTTACTTTCTCGTACCCTATATATGAAATATATAGAGAGAGAAAGTATTGGTTTCATGTCAAAAATTCGATGTCGAGATTTTGATGGATCTTCACGTTTTGAGGTCCCCTGAATCCAAAAAAGTGGTTTTCGCGACATGGTCTGTCTGTCTGTCTGTCTGTCTGTCTGTCTGTCTGTCTGTCTGTCTGTCTGTCTGTGTGTGTGTGTGTGTTCAATTTTAAGCATGAAGGAATTGAGCTAGGAGGCTGAAATTTTATATTTAAGTTAAACACCCCCGGGACCGACAAAATAAGCTTTTAATCAAAATCGGCCAAAAAGTACTAGTACTTTACTGATGTACTTTTTCAGTTTTTTTCGATTTTCTCAAAATTCGCTCTAACGATTTTGATTAAAATTCAAAAATCAATTATTTTTTAGATGCTCTTTCAAATGTATATTCTCGTTTTGCCCTCAAAATTGTTTGAAGCACACTTTACTCTTGTGCTTCATAGGGAAAGATAGGAGAAATAAATGGTTGCCATGGTAACCGAATTTAAATCTTTTTCTTTTTATTAGATTAAAAATCAATTATTATTTAAACGCCCATTTTTTTTTTTCGGAGAAAACATATCTCTCTCTCTCACAAAACTATCTTCTCTCTTTCTACGCGTTTTAAATTTTTCTACCTTATCTTCGCATTTGACCAATGTTAATTTCCTATAGGGATTTGTATGTTAATTTCGATTCAAAAGGGGGTCCCCTTTAGAACTTTTTAGGCATTTAAAATTTTTTTTTCCAATTCTTATGAAATTTTGTATTTATTTACGATTCTATATTGTGTATAAAATGTCCAAATATGAGATTAAAATTTTGAAAAATAACCATAGTTTATTTGAAGCAGTCAACATTTAAAATGCAAGTTTGAAACTAAGGTGCTATCGGAAACTAAATATATCTCGACACAAAAAATCTGGTGTGACCAGCACAGTGCGCAACTTTCTCTTACCGAAGGGTAAGAGAAAGTTGTGTGCTGTGCGCCAGTCACACCAGATTTTTTTTATTAATTCTACTACCTGTGCATATTTTGTTCTTTGGCATCACTTTGAGTTTGCAAACATTTTTAAAGAACTTTTGGTATCGCATTCAAAGAAAAATCTGGTGTGACAAGCACAGAACACAACTTTCTCTTACCTTCGGTAATCGAAAGTTGTGTTCTGTGCTTGTCACACCAGATTTTTCGTGTCGACATATATTTAGTTTCCGCCAATATATTAGAATTTAAGATGTCAAATTTTTATAAACATGGGAAAATATTTATATTTTGTTGCCATGGCAACCATTTCTCCTATCTTTCCTATGAAGCACAAGAGTAAAGTGTGCTTCAAACAATTTTGAGGGCAAAACGAGAATATACATTTGAAAGAGCATCTAAAAAATAATTGATTTTTGAATTTTAATCAAAATCGTTAGAGCGAATTTTGAGAAAATCGAAAAAAAACTGAAAAAGTACATCAGTAAAGTACTAGTACTCTTTGGCCGATTTTGATTAAAAGCTTATTTTTCCGGTCCCGGGGGGTGTTTAACTTAAATATAAAATTTCAGCCTCATAGCTCAATTCCTTCATGCTTAAAATTGACACACACACACACACACACACACACACACACACACACACACACACACACACACAGACAGACAGACCATGTCGCGAAAACCACTTTTTTGGATTCAGGGGACCTCAAAACGTGAAGATCCATCAAAATCTCGACATCCAATTTTTGACATGAATCCAATACTTTCTCTCTATATATATATTACATACAAGTTGGAAAGGCGCGGCTTCGCCGCGCCATTCCCAACTTGGCCCTGGCGGGCGGCGTCTCGGGACGTGATCAGTAGTTTTCCCCTTAATTTTAAAGCCCATATGATTTCTGCCCAAATGAAAATAGACTGAATCAAGTTTAAAATAATTGAATATTCGCCCTGCCCGGCCTGTGGGTTTTGAAGACCATGAAAAAAAAATCTGGTGTGACTGTCGCACAGCACACAACTTTCTCTTACCTTCGGTAATCGAAAGTTGTGTACTGTGCTTGTCACACCAGATTTTTTGTGTCGACATGTATTTAGTTCCCGGCAGTAGGGAATATTTGAATTCAGATGTAAATTGTTTTTTTTTTTTTTTTAAGTCATTTCGGCTGCTGAGGCCATTTGACTTTATAAATTTATTATGTAAATTTTATTAAATACAATATATCGATGGCTTCCGGCGGGCGTTCAACGGTCTTGTTTTTCGGGGGCCACCTATCCCGATTTTCAGCACCGCTTGGCGTCGCTTAACAACGTTGATCTTGGTGGCTGTTGTTGTAAAATTTATAAGTATGGGAAAATATTTATATTTTGTTACCATGGCAACCATTTCTCCTATCTTTTCTATGGAGTGCAAGAGTAAAGTGGTCTTCAAACAATTTCGAGGGCAAAACGAGAATATACATTTGAAAGAGCATCTAAAAAATAATTGATTTTTGAATTTTAATCAAAATCGTTAGAGCGAATTTTGAGAAAATCGAAAAAAACTGAAAAAGTACATCAGTAAAGTACTAGTACTCTTTGGCCGATTTTGATTAAAAGCTTATTTTTCCGGTCCCGGGGGGTGTTTAACTTATATATAAAATTTCAGCCTCATAGCTCAATTCCTTCATGCTTAAAAGTGAACACAGACACACACACACACCCACCCACACACCCACCCACACACCCACCCACACACCCACCCACCCACCCACAGACAGACCATGTCGCGAAAACCACTTTTTTGGATTCAGGGGACCTCAAAACGTGAAGATCCATCAAAATCTCGACATCGAATTTTTGACATGAAACCAATACTTTCTCTCTATATATATATTACATATATACATAGGTAAGAGAAAGTAAAAAATTATGGGCGGGTAGCAAGTCTAAATTTCACTTTAATAAACTGATTAGGAGGACGGGCATGCAAATGAAATTGGACGGGCAAGGCCCTATTAAAAAATAAAGGGTCGGACTAAGCCGAGCGCACAACTTTGCCCACCCACTATTCAAGAAAAGAATATATTGCCCTCCCTCCCTAGAGCCCCCTAATGGTCCGATGGTATACATATTATATATCATTTTACTCAGAAGAAATTCTAGTTTCTGAATATATAAAAAAAATTATAGGTTATGTAAGAAAAAAATATTCCCCCCCCCCCCCCTAGAGCTCCCCCTAATGGTCCGATGTTATACATATTATATATCATTTTACTCGGGAGGAAGTCTTGTTTCTGAATATATAAAAAAAAAGTATAGGTTATGTAAGAAAAAATATTTGCCCCCCCTCTAATGGTCCGATGTTTAGCAAAAGCTTTTTTTTTTTTTTTTTTTTTTTTTGGAATGGGTGCATAAGGTCCGAAGACCTATAATGACCAATAATCACATGCAACCAGGAAGAAAATAAAAACAAAAGGAGAAGCATAAAGGGGAAACTCAACTGCGGGAACTGAGAAGATGCCTGTTGAGGTTAGACTTGAAAGTCTGAAGATTGTAGGTTTTGGGGAAGATAGACGCTGGGAGCTTGTTCCAATCACGGGAGGTCATGGGGACAAAGGAAGAATGAAATTGTTTTGTTCTGTTAGTCGTGATCTGAACAGCATAGGGATGCTGGGAAGATGCCTCTCTTGTGTTCCGTGAATATGTTGCATTGGGTGGGATAATTGATTTTAATTCGGCAGAGCATTGACCATGGTAATACCTGTAGAAGAGAGATAGTGCAGATACTCTTCTTCTATGATCTAGTGACTGTAAGGATGCAGTAAGGGTAGAATCACCTATCAGTCTAATTGCACGCCTCTGTATGGCTTCCAAGGAGGAGAGAGCGTCTTTCGACGCCCCTCGCCAAAGGTGGGAACAATATTCAAGACACGGCCGAATTTGGGCTTTATAGAGGATTAGGAGTTGTTGGGAGGAAAAGTAACGCTTCGTTTTGAATAGGAAACCCAATTTCCTTGCGGTAGATTTAACCACAGAAGAGATGTGGTTGCTCCAGGAGAGATCAGATGTAACTGTCACTCCCAGAACAGAAAATGAATCTTTGAACTCGAGTCTATTATTGCTGTAAATAAGGGGAGGGCAAATCCTATTTTTTTGTCTAGAAATTAAACAACATTGGGTTTTTTGGGAATTGAATTTTACTTGATTGAGGTTTCCCCATTCCTCCAAGAGACCAAGATCATCATTTATAAAGCTTTTCACTTCTTGACCTCTACCCCTAGTTTATGGGTGCAAAATTTCAAAACAATTGAACAAATAGTTTTTGAGTTTTCGTTGACGAAAAAATTTACTACAGACACACACACACACAGACATAATTCCAAAAAGTACTTAATTGGATTCAGGGGACCTCAAAACGCATTTTGGCTGCTTCAGAAAAATTTCGATTTTTTTTATGATTACATTAACTTTACCTCAACCTACGGTTGATGGGCAAAGTTAAAAATAAACAATTTTAAAATATTTCTTTTTTCTGACATCTGAAAAAGTTTATTATTTATTATAAATTTAAATATGTAAAAAAAATTAAATATTTTTAAATAATTTTTTTTTTTATTTGATGTATTATTTAAAACTTTTTATTAAATAAAAGAAATTTTATACAATGTATGATTCAGGGGTATCATACATCGTCAAAGTCTTAAATGGCCTAAGTTGCCGGAAAGAATGTGTGAATGTGAGTGTGAATGAGAAAAAAAGTGTGAATGTTTAAAAAAAAAAAAAAATTCCTAGACATTCATTCATTCATTCACTAAATTTTCGTCGGTACGGGAGGGTTTGAAAAATTTCCGGGTCTGAAGAATGGTAAAAATACCCGGCGCTAAGTAAAAAAAAAAAGAATATGAGCCAAATGAAATGTTTTGGTCGTGGAAGGCTCTATGAGGGAATGAATAGAAAATGATTTTTTTGCTATGTTTTGAAGATATCTAAAGAAAAAATTGAAATAATCTATAATTTCGTTCATTTTAGATACTAAGCCATGCCTGAGAATACTGCAATGTGGATCATTCAGAGCAATCAAACAAAAAAAAAATTTCTTGCATTTTAGAAGTGGTTTTAAATACCCTAAACAATGTCTGAATTAAATGAAATGGTATTCGTTTTTTACAAAATTTAATCTAGAATGTGAAAACCTTTGGATATCCAAGATATCTTTTACCATTAAAAAGATATAGCTAAAATTGTATAGAAATATCTCGGAAAAAAAAATATCTACTTAAAAGTTTGTCTCGTGATTGACGAATAGATAGTATACTAAACCATGTCTGAGAATGCTGTAATGTGGCTCATTTGTTTCCAAATTTAATGTAGAATAATACAAAATTATGAGATTGAAGATATCTCTTACCATTCAAAAAATATAGCCGAAAATTGAAAGAAACTCTTCAAACAAACAAACAAAAAATAAAAATTTCTTTCATTTTTAGAAAAAGTTTAAAGAACTTAAATAGAGGCTTATCAGGTCCAAACTGGGCTCGTTTTAAAGGAAATTTAATGTAGATTATAAAAAGTAAATCATATCTAAGAGATTGATAATCGTTTAAAAAATATGGCCATGAATATGAAAAAAAATTAATAAAAAAAGATTTTGTATCACACGCCAAAAGTTGCACAGCCGCTAAACAATGCCTTAGAATAGTGCAAAGGGTCTCATTCTTTTCCAAATTTAATGTAGAAAAATACAAAATTATGAGATTGAAGATATCTCTTATCATTCAAAAAATATAGCCAAAAATGTAAAAAAATAATCGGCTAAAAATGAGTTTTTTGTAATTTAAAAAAAGGGGGTATAACTTTTTCATGATTTTGGATTTTTCTAGTCGTCAGCAAATGGTACTGAATCAAATAAAAAAAACCGCAATTGTCTAGCTTGTCTAAAGACACAGATGTTTAAAAACCATCTCAAAAAATGAAAATTTTCGTGTTATTTTTTTTCACACTTGAAAATTAAATAGAAGGGGTTGATGAAAAAAAAATGAAATTTACCTGACTTAAGAAGTATAGGATGTGAGGAACATTTTCGCAAAAAAAATTATTGAAATTGGACATTAAATACTGAAGCAAAAAAACAATGAAAATGAACTGAAGCCGCGGCAAAATCATCAAAAATGAGGTTCTTTTTGCACGAATTATTTATATGTGTAAACAAACCTCAAAAATAGTTAAAAGAGGTTTGTCATTTTCAAAATTTAATGCAGATTATTGACTAATTCAGATATTGAAGATATCTTTAACCGTTTAGAAGATATGAGCGAAAAAATGAAAAAATATCGTGAAATTTTTGAAAAAACATCGAAAAAAAATGAGTTTTTTCCCTCTTAAAAAAAAGTGGTACAACTTTTTTTTAAGATTTTGGATTTTTCTATTTGGTTTTAGAGGATTCTGAATCGAATGCAAAAAACCCCATATCGCTAGGTGGTCTAGAAGTACCTTAATCAAAAAACGTCTTTTCAGCTTTATTATAATATAGATATACATAGGTAAGAGAAAGTAAAAAATGGATGGATTATTTTATATCAAACTTAAATATTCAATTTTTTATATTTTTTCTACATTTCTTTCGGCACCTGTGGTCATATAGACTTCGGCCCTATTATTCTGTATATTAATTATAATTAGGAAAATTGTCAACTCTTGAAAGCGAACTCCTAACGCCTGTAGGCGAGATATAGACCTACCTATACCTCTTTTCTACGGTCCAAGGGCTTTTTAATTTTATTAAGAAAATTATACTTTCAAGTATTACGTTGTTTTAGATCTCCCCCCTTCCCTCCCCAGGATCTTGAAAATATATTCTCAGAAATCCAAAGCAGAAGAAAATGAATGGCAGCAAGGATTTTTTCAACATACATTTTCAACCGCTAACGTTTCGGTCTTGGTTAAAGCCATACTGAATACAATATTATATAAGATGGCTTTAACCAAGCCCGAAACTTTAGCTGTTGAAAATATATTTTTAAAGAAAAAATTCCTGCTGCATTTTCTTCTTTTTTTTTTATTTCTGGGATAGCTTTTAATGAGCGAAGTTAAGTCTCGGGGTGCTAATTTTGGGAGGTTCCAGCGGCCACAATTTTGAAGCTATCGAGCTCAAATTTTTTTAAATTAAAGCTATTTAAATTATCTACAACATATACAAGTCCTTTTTTTGATTTTCGAAAAAATATTTTTTTTTTTAGATTAATCGTATTAAATAAAAACTATTTTTAAAATATTCGCTCTATATCCTATAGATAATTGAATTAGTAATCATTGTGTTAAAAAATAATTAACTTTTACCCTTAATTAATTAGCTGAAATCTTTCAAATGAAATGAAATAAATCCCTTATATCCGTATGGGAAAAACTAACGCCATCTCTTGCCGCCTAGAGCAGTGGCGGATCCAGAGGTGTTTCTCGGGGGGGGGGGGGGGGGTAATCTGGAGTGACTGGTTGCACATCACACTATTTTTCTTAATTTCGGTAATTTAAAGACGCAATCTGTACTTGTTTGCCAGAATATAAATACAAATCAAATTTTTAAGTATTAATTTTTAAAATTTTACATTAAGAATACATTTTTTTTTTTCGAAAAAAAAGTATTTTTTTCAAATCTCAGGGGGTAATTACCCACTTCACCCCCCCCCTCCCTTGTATCCGACCTTGGCCTAGAGTAACTCGGTAGTGAATCGTCTTCTATCGGCTTTTCGAGTCGCAAACCTTAAGGGAAAGTTATGTGCTATGGGACCAGTCACACCAAATTTTTTAATTTCCATATGTTTTCATTTTAAATTAAATTTTTTTCATTATTATTCATTACTTATGGGAAAATTTGTTTCTGTTTTCAATATTTGTCTCACTCTTACTTGTTGTATCTTGTTTCATAAATAAATCGAAATGTATACAAGTGGGATTTCATATTTATTTTTATGCTAATTTTACGATTGACCAATCATCATTCATTTTTTTTTTTTTTAGAAAATCTTTTTTTCAAATTTGCATTTCATTTTACGTTAATAATGCATAAATACATTTCAAATTGGAAACAAATATTCCCTATATATAATCAAGCTTTAAAAATTAATAAATAATTTTCCTATTTCATTTTTTTTACATAAAAAATCTATATAATTTTTTTTTTTTTTACCTTCTAGGATCAAATAAAAAATTTAACCCATTAAACTTTTTATCTCCATTTAATTAGAAGATATTCTCTGCCCTTTCTGTCTCAATTTTTCGTTATTTATTAGTGAAAGCTTTTACGTCGCTTTTACAATCGGACTATTTTAAATATATTTTACAGTATTATTTTACAAATTTCAACCATTTATGACAAAACTCTCTAAATAAAAATTACGACTTTGTGCAAGTAAAATTAATTTTTTTTTTTTTTTTAAAGACTTATATAAATATAAATTATAGATTTTTTTCTATAAAATTTTTTAAAAAATTAATTATATATCTTGATTAAAATAAAAATTATTAGAAAATATTTTTCTATAAAACAAGTACTAAAACTTTCTTCTCATTAAACAGTAATTTTTTTCTTAAAATAATTTTTCCAGGCCTATATTTAATAATTTCATTTCATATAAAATCCTGTTTATTAACTATTTTCTCACTCTCAGTGAGAAACGATTTACCTTATAGAAATAAATTAAATAAAAAAAAAAAAAAAAAATTAATACCACTAACCTGTAACAAATTTTATATCATTTGTGAAACCCTTTATTAATCATATGAAGTCTTATTTATTTTTATATACAATAATTATTTAATATATAACATCTTAAATTAAAAAAGTACCGACGTATAGGCCTATCACTTTTTCCGTCAAGAATAAAAATTATTTTTGGTGAATAATTGCCTAATTTTACTTTAACTTTGATATTTAACTAAATAATCAATTCTAATTTGCTTAATCATCTATTTTTTATTTACATTTTATTTTTTTTTCAACCTTACCTTCTACTACTTTATTTATATAAGTAAATTTAATGAGAAACCACTCAGTAATCACTGACGTGGTCAGAACAGGAAATAGGACTAATAGAAGCGTCAACAAATTTCACCAAACTTTTAAAAATTAGATTTTATTACAATTTTTTAGGATCCGACCGAAACAAGATTTTCAGCCGAAACCGTAACCGAAACCGAATTTCGACCTCAATCTTAGTTCGGCCGAAACCTTAACCGAAACCGAAACTTTATTTTCTATACAAAATTCATATTATTTTACTTTTTTTTTTCTTTTCCCTCTTGCGAAAAAAATCATTTTGACTTTTTTTTACTTTTACCTCTGCCCTATTTTTAGGTGCAAATCTCACGTTTGTGTGTGTGTGTCTGTATTATTCCATCTTTTAAACTCTGGTTTCGGCTGGTTTTTGGCCGAATCGGTCGGTTCCTAGAATTTTTTTAATTATTCGTACACAATAGAGGGCTGAATAAACCCTATGTACATCAATTTTAATAAGTAAATAAAAAAATATATTTTTTTTCTTTGAAACATTTTTGGAACCTGAATATTTTTTTTGTTCTCGTCCCTAAAAGTAGATCATAGTTTTATCCACTGTCAATTTTTAATTTATTTCTTGTTAAACTCTTCCTATTTCTTCATATTTATGATATAAATAAATTTCGTAGGGGTTGGTTTAAAAAAAAATCAGGTTTGATTGAAAAGATACTAAATAAATAGTATAATTAATAAGTTTCAAATTACTCTGCCCTTCCAATGTCTGTATTTTATTGTTAACTTAAATATAAAGTATTAATATATTTTCTTTTTTCTAACTATATAATTGTAAGGTCCTATATCTCTTTATCAAGACCCTTTCGACCCAGGAAGCTTTTTTTACACCTTTCGGATGTGTCAGGGGCTGTTTGTGACCCATCTTAAGAAAAAATTGTTTTTTACTACTTATAAATCTTCATTTTTTCTCTATTTCTAAAGGCAAATTTGAAACTGTCAGTTGTAGTAGTAGTTTGATCTAATACTTCTATTGTTTCCTTTTCGTATTGAGTTTTCAAAAAAAAAAAAAAAAAAAAAAAAAAAACTCTAAAATACCTATTGAAATTAATGACAAAGAACCTCTCTAAAAATTAGGTGTTGGCTGTGTCTTCTACACAGCCGGTGGCTTTTAACGTGACAACGTCTTTTGCTTGACTTCAAAAAAATTTTTTTCTCTTACCTATATTGAAATATAAAGAGGAGAAAGTATTGATTTTGTTTTTTTTTTTACTAGTAGTTTGTTTTCATAAATAAACATGTTCAAACATTTTCATTGAAACAATATATGACAGGTGTGGCCAAACTTTTATCCATTAAGGGCGACATATGCTTAAAAATGAGGTTTTTCGAGAAAAAAAACAATTTTGGAGTTAATTACTCGGGATTTTTTATTTATTCTATTAGAGGTTATCTTTCTGCACCAAATGACATCTCATTTAGTCTGATCTGATTAGCCGTTCGGAATCTACAGGGGTTTAAAATTTCGAAAAACGAAATCCCGCCGAGTGCTCTCATGCGGTAAAATGACGTCATATCAAAAAAAAAAAAAAAAGCCCTGGGGGTATTGAACCACTCTTTCTAAAACTATATTTAGATTTAATGTAGCTTTTATGGTCAAGTCGCTATGCGTTGCACAAGTAGGGCTATTTTTCGATATTTTTTTTTGTCTAAAAAATGAGGTTTTTCGAGAAAAAAAAACCAATTTTTGAGTTAATTACTCGGGATTTTTTTATTTATTCTATTAGAGGTTTTCTTTCTGCACCAAATGACATCCCATTTAGTCTGATCTGATTAGCCGTTCAGAATCTACAGGAGTTTAAACTTTCAAATTAGAATTTACCGCAGCGCGGTAAAATAAAATGATAGGAAAAAAATAAATGATGAATTCTTTAGCTGAAAACTCATTCTTTCTAACCGTATATTTCCCATAATTATACCTCTTAAGACAGAGGAGTTATTCAAGCCAATAAACTTTTTCGTGCATGCCCCTCTAACATGCCACTATAGACACATGATTTGTAAGACGTTGTCACGTCAAAAGTGTACAGTGATTTCGACCCTGGGGCGCTGACAGAGGGGGGGGGCAGCGATGTATAAATCTTCCCCGCCTTTTTGAACTTCAACCCAAGTTTCTCTAATTAAAAAAAAAAAATTAATCATGACATTTTTTTCTGCCCTTTGGTTCCCATAAAAAAGACCCATTTTTAATTAATTATTAAGCTCTTGAAAAAAGACAACTTATTATATTTTTAAATAAGATATAATGTATATCCCTACTACTAGTCTATGAAGAAAATTCATTTAATTAATATTTATTAATTAATAAACAGCCGAAAATAGATGGCTATCCTCGGGAGTCGATCCACGAATCTTCCATATACCGCCTACATGGAAGCAAGTCCCGGCGGTAATTTATTTTTTCGGCTGTTTGAATTAATAAATATTAATTATATTACTTTCTCTTACCTCTATATATATGTTAATATATAGAGAGAGAAAGTATTGGATTCATGTCAAAAATTCGATGTCGAGATTTTGATGGATCTTCACGTTTTGAGGTCCCCTGTATCCAAAAAAGTGGTTTTCGCGACATGGTCTGTCTGTCTGTGTGTGTCTGTGTGTCTGTGTGTGTGTGTGTGTGTGTGTGTTCAATTTTAAGCATGAAGGAATTGAGCTATGAGGTTGAAATTTTATATTTAAGTTAAACACCCCCCGGGACCGGAAAAAATAAGCTTTTAATCAAAATCGGCCAAAGAGTACTAGTACTTTACTGATGTACTTTTTCAGTTTTTTTCGATTTTCTCAAAATTCGCTCTAACGATTTTGATTAAAATTCAAAAATCAATTATTTTTTTAGATGCTCTTTCAAATGTATATTCTCGTTTTGCCCACAAAATTGTTTGAAGCTCACTTTACTCTTGTGCTTCATAGGAAAGATAGGAGAAATGGGTTGCCATGGTAACAAAATATAAATATTTTCCCATACTTATAAATTTTACATCTGAATTCAAATATTCCCTACTGCCGGGAACTAAATACATGTCGACACAAAAAATCTGGTGTGACAAGCACAGTGCACAACTTTCGATTACCGAAGGTAAGAGAAAGTTGTGTGCTGTGCGCCAGTCACACCAGATTTTTT
>JAKCPI010008945.1:0-77912 GCA_023213315.1 Euborellia annulipes
TTTTGAGGTTCCATGAATCGAAAAAAAAAGTAGTTTTCGCGACATTGTCTGTCTGTGGATATGTCTGTGTTCAATTTAAAACATGAAGGAATTGAGCTAAGAAGTTTGAAATTTTATATTTGATTTAAACACCTCCCCCTAGGACGTGAAAATAAGCTTTTTAATCAAAAATTTAAACAAAGAGTACTAGACTTTACTGATGTATTTTTTCAGTTTTTTTTTTTTTTTTGATTTTTCTCAAAATTCGCTCCAACGATTTTGATTTAAAATTCAAAAATCAATTATTTTTCAGATGCTCTTTTTAAAATGTATATTCTCATTTTGCACTTGAAATCTTTTGAAGCCCATTCTACTCTTGTACTTCATATATATTTTTTATGTTTATAAATTTTACATCCATGTATTGTCTTAAACTAAATATAAGTTTTAAACAATAAATCTGGAGTGAAAGTAGAGAACACAACTTTCAACTACTGAAAGGTAAATCAAAGTTGTGTACCATGCGACCGTCATATAGAGATTTTTTAATTAAATCATTGCGTCTGAAAATTTCCAAGAAAAATTGAATCGGGAGCAACAATCAATATATGACATCATAAAATTATCTTTTTTAAATTTTAATCAGATACTTTGCAATTTGATATTATACACTTGAAACATCTTTTTTGGTAATAAAATTATACTTAATTCAAGATGATAGTGATAATAATTGAATAATTAACGTTAGACGGATTTAAAGAGAGCCTGTCAAAATTTAAATCTAATCAATTAAAAGAGAGAAGAGTTGGGAGCACATCGTTTAAAAGGTGTTAATTTTATTGACATCGAATGTGAGTGAGCACAACGTTCGACAATCCATTGATTAATTTCTTTGTTGCTCTAGGATGGAGTTTATAGTCTAATAAAATAAAGGAATGGTGCTTTTCTGAAATTGATACTTGCTACAACACAATAAAGGTGCTTTATTTTATGCATTATTCAGCAAGGGAAAGGGAGAGTGAAGGGAGGGGGAGGGGGATCTACTCTAAATGCAACCCTCCCCACCCACAACGAAATATATTCCAATCTCGTATTATATATAATATATTCCAAATGGCATATCAAATAAAACATTAATTGCCCTTAAAATGAGAACATATTTGTATATACAGGGTGTCTCGATTTATTTACGATCCACGTTAAAAAAAAAAATCCCTATCCTCTACCCTCACCTATAATTATCAAGTATATAAATTTATCCCTGAAAATCTTTAACTACTCTTCGTACTAAATAAATCTTATCACGATATTTGACAAGCTGAAAAATACAACAAAATTTGTACCTGGATTGTTTGAAATAGTAACTATACTTATCTATTATTTATTATATTTATATTTTAAAAAATTTCTTAAATGTTCGTCTACGTCATTTGGATAATACCGGTAATCAATAATAATATTACGTGCACTTTTCAGATATATGTTTTCAATAGGCCATTATTGTCTTGTAAATTCATAGAAAATTTGAATTTATTTATACCGATACTTGGAAATTTAAAGGTCAAAATATCATAAATTAGTTATATATACAGAAATGTTCAGCTTTTTGAGATTTACAAAACAGTCTAATTAAAATAGTGCTACGTCAATAAATTCTTTATAGATATTTGAGAAATAGATCATAGAAATTTATTAGGGTATAGTGTTTTTCAACCTAATCAAGAATATTTTCTTGGCGTGATTCTGCTACATGAGTGATGCCAAATTTGCTAAATTAGTATGTATTATTATTATTTTATTTACATTTATTCATTATTTTTGTGTTCTTGTGTAAAAAAAAACACAGAAAGGTGTGACGTTAAAATAAAACATAAGGGCTTAAAGGACAAGCTATCTTCGAAACTAAAGGTTCTAGCTCACTTTGCGCAAATTTGTCAAAAAGGATTAGAAATTCTGAGAAGAAATGTCTTTCAACGACTAAAATAGTACTAAAGTCAGAAAAGTTAGGAAGGAAAATGTTTTTTTTTTTTTTTCGTTTTTTGGCTCTTCTGTAAAGTAGCATTTTGTCCTCCATAAAATTTCAAGGGCAAAATGAGAATATACATTTTGAAGAGAACCTAAAAAATAATTGATTTATGAATTTTAAACAAAATAGTTGGAGCTAATTTTGAGAAAATCGAAAAAAACTGAAAAAGTACATTAGTAAAGTACACTTTGGCCAATTTTGTTTCATGTCACGTCCCAGGGGGTGTCTGACTTAAATATAAAATTTCAACCTCCGACACGAATCCAATACTTTCTAGTAAAAAGGTAAAATTATGTGAAAATTTTGTATAGGAAATTTTAAGAAAAAGTTTAAAACAAGTTTCGGTTTCAGGGGCAGTTAGTTCTATATTGTGACATAACATTTGTAGGAGAATTTGTTTGTATTGTATATGACTAACTGTGACGGGGAGAGGGGGGACTAGAATATCATCAAAAATGGCGTGACGTAATATGTGGACGACCCCTTGAAATTGAAAAAAATAAAAATATTTTCATAATTTCATGTCCTTAAAAAACATTTTTTTTATTAAAGACTCTTTCTTGTGAATGAGTATAGCCATGAACCTTCACTCATTTATCAGTTAGTTAACATTTTACCTAATTGTAGAAATTTATTAAATTTATAAACTTTTTTTTTTATAAATATATATCAAAAAAAAAAAAGTTTATAAAATTTAAAGAGTTTAAGATTTTGATAATATAAAACCATCCAACCGGAAGTCCTTTAATTAATATTTGTATAATTACCATTTAATATTAATTACCCACCCCCTCTCTCTCTCTCTCTCCTCTACTAAATTCTTCGCAAATCCTCTTTCTCTTTCTCTCTTAGATGCCTCACTTGCCTAAAGAAGAATTTCTTTCTCTATCTCTTTTCTACTTTAGTTGATAATTAATTTACTTTCTCTCTCTCTTTCTTAACTCTCTTTTTTTTAAACCTAATTTTCATCTTAGAATATTTTTTTTCTCTTAATGGGTATTTTTTTTATTTATAATATAGCAACAGGTGTTTTTTTTTTTTATTTATTATTTCACTTAGAGTTTATTGAAATCGATATGTTTATTTTATATTTTCCTTTGACACCTATCTGTTTAAATTCATCAATAATTTGGAAGACTTTGGAACTAATTATTTCTCATTAACTAAAATCACAGGATTGAATTGTCGAAAAAAAATCAGCGGAGCCACCCATCCACACGAGGTTTCGCTTGGCATTGCTTAACTGCAACAACTTTTGTTGGAATCTGTTGCCAGGCCCCGGACCTCTGTTAAGCATTGAAGGGGCGTTTTTAATCGACAATCATATAAAACAAGCAACATAGGTGAAAAAAACTACACACCCCCATATTCGCAATAATATAAAATTCTCAAAAAATATTTTTAATAATTTAAATATAGAAAAACTATAAGTATCAATTTTCACCTGAATCTATATAAAAAAGTTCGAAATAAAAAATGATTAATTAGATTTACAGGTTGGATTACTTATAGCCAACAAATTAATTATTTCCGTCGACGTTTCGGGGACGCTCTTCTCTCATCTTCAGGACAATAAATTGTCAATTAATTGGTGGATAAAAACGATTATATGCGGAAGGATGTGGCGTGCCAAGTTCAGAGGCGTACCGAGGCAGTTGGGGGCCTGGGGCGGCACTAGAAGAGGGGGCCTTATATTGAATTTTTTTTTTTGGGAGGGGGGCTTCTCATCTTTAATATCCCTCTTCTCCATACATAAAAATATTTTTAAAATACCGTATATTCCTGAACCCCAAGGGTCCCGGGGCCTCTCGAAGAGAAATTTTCATTAAATTTGATATTTTAACTAAATTTTTCGGTTTTTATTTTAGCCCAGAGGGCCCCGGGGCCTCTCAAAGAGAAATTTTCATTAAATTTTGATTTTTTAACTAAATTTTTCGGTTTTTATTTGAGCCCTGAGGGCCCCGGGGCCTCTCAAAGAGAAATTTTCATTAAATTTTGATTTTTTAACTAAATTTTTCGGTTTTTATTTGAGCCCTGAGGGCCCCGGGGCCTCTCAAAGAGAAATTTTCATTAAATTTTGATTTTTTAACTAAATTTTTCGATTTTTCCTTGAGCCCTGAGGGCCCCGGGGCCTCTCAAAGAGAAATTTTCATTAAATTTTGATTTTTTAACTAAATTTTTCGGTTTTTATTTGAGCCCTGAGGGCCCCGGGGCCTCTCAAAGAGAAATTTTCATTAAATTTTGATTTTTTAACTAAATTTTTCGGTTTTTATTTGAGCCCTGAGGGCCCCGGGGCCTCTCAAAGAGAAATTTTCATTAAATTTTGATTTTTTAACTAAATTTTTCGGTTTTTACTTGAGCCCTGAGGGCCCCGGGGCCTCTCAAAGAGAAATTTTCATTAAATTTTGATTTTTTAACTAAATTTTTCGGTTTTTACTTGAGCCCTGAGGGCCCCGGCGCCTCAAAAAGAGAAATTTTCATTAAATTTTTTTTTTATAAATATATGGGGGCCTATGCCGGCTCGGGGCCTGGGGCGGACCGCCCCCCCCCGCCCCCCCCCCTCGGTACGCCACTGCCCAAGTTGTTTGAATAAGGAAAGGTGTATGCTTATTTCTTGGCAAAGAAAAAAATAACTTTTAGAGTGATTTCTTCGAATATTTCGAAGGCATTTATTAGCACCTCTTCATCAGCGGCTGTTACAAAATGGACAAAATAATTAGAGTGAGTTTAAGCAAATTGAAATATAAAATTTTTTTTTTTTTAATAATATTATTATCATACCTCATTCTAATGCCACATAATTTATCCATTTTGTAACAGCCGCTGATGAAATGCTAATAAATGCCTGAATAAATATTCGAAGAAAACACTCTAAAAGTTATTTTTGTCTTTGTCAAGAAACAAGCATACACCTTTCCTTATAAAAACGATTATATTTAATAAAAAATTCGAAAAAAAAACTGTCAAAATACTTCAGTATAGAACTAGTACCTTTGGGCCGATTTGGTTCAAAAAGCTTATTTTAACTGTCCGGGAGGGTACACCTAACTTAAATATAAAATTTCAACCTCATTTCCTTTAGGCCTATGCTTTAAACCATTACACACACACATACAGGGGCGTATTTACGAAGAGGAGGTCTAGGGGCCGCACATTTTAGGGGCGGGAAAATTTGTGCACATTTATATACATTTTTTAAAATAGTCGTTAAAAAACTGAAGGATCAGAGTCTTTTTTTTTTATCAAAATGAGAGAAAAAAATATAATAATAAGAATAATTGTTTTGTGTTTCTCACTATTGGAGTGGTTGAAGGATAGGGGGTGGCAAGAGTACTGCCTAGAGGGGGCAAATGCCTAAATCCACCCTAGCACCATAGACAGACCTTGCGAAAACCACTTTTTTGAACTCAGGGGACCTTAAAACATGTATTTTCATCAAAATCTCGACTTCGAATTTTTGACCAATACTTTCTTTCTATATATTAACATATATAGGTAAGAGAAAGTAAACAAATTCATAACCCCTCCCTTGTTTACGCCACTGAAAATATACATTAAAAAACCTAGCGCGTGCGTGTGTGAATGTTCTTTTAAAAATAAACGTATTGAACAATTACTGGTCATCCAAAAACTGCCCTAAGAGAAAAAAAAAACTTCCCCTATTTGGCTTTTATGAACAGAGGAATATATTTCCTCCCATCTTTGAGAAAAAAAAAAAAAAACCAATCGGAAACAAGTTAAGAGCTCTTGACTCCTAACAAGGGCCGGAATTTTTCAAGTTTTTTTTTTTTTTGCTTTTAACTCCCACTCTCTCTCTCTCTCTCTCTTTGCTAATATTTGTTTGCCCTTCTTTATTTCAATTATACGTATATACTCATTTTAAAAGAAAAAAATAATGAAATAAAGTCATCAAAAATAAATGTATTTATAATTGAACTCATTATTTTTATAAATATCTGTCTTATGTTAGTTGGAAAAGGTTCCAAGACTAGCTAATACTTCATTTACGAATATACATGTATAAAATAAAATTATATTAAAGATTAATTTGCTTAATTATATGGTTCCAGTGCCCAAGATCAGAGATCTTATCTCTTTCCGATAACTGAAGACAGCCAAATGAATTCAAACCGAAACGTCTTATTCTGGGACTTTTATTGAACCTCAAGCATTCCAATTTGGCTGCTATCTTCAACCATTTATTATAATCACATCACAGCCACAACTTCAAACAAAAGGAATGAATATCTAACAAGTTTTTGTGAAAACTGTACAAACGATAGCTTAGGTTGAACGGACACCGATTAAGCAAAACAAAAAAAAACACAATTGAGCATGATTCTTGCTTTGTTGAAGAGGGTTTTTGCTCGGTGTGCGTTACTGATGCCCAGAAAGGCTGGAGATCCTGGGTTTCATTCTCAAGGACAATGGGACGTTTAGCCCACCAACAAGAAACATAAATTTGTTAAATAAAATCATTTGTTTCTAAAATTATTAACGGAAAAAATCTGGTGTGACTGGTCGCACAGCACACAACTTTCTCTTAGGTTTAGTAATATAAAGTTGTGTACTGTGCTTTTCAGATTTTTTGTGCCGAGATATAGTTTCCGCCAATATATTAGAATTCAAGATGCCAAATTTATAGACATGGGAAAATATTTATATTTTGTTACCATGGCAACCATTTCTCCTATCTTTCCTATGAAGTAAAGTGAGAGAGTCCCACCCGTGCGTTTTCTACTTGTGATTATTTCATTGTTTTTAAAATATGTTTTTTAATGGAAACTTTCATGGTTCAAACCTAGAAAATTTCCAATAAATATTTTCTTTTTCTTTTATGAAAACACTGAAAGAATCACAAGTAGAAAACGCATGGGTGGGACTTAATATTGTCCCTCACTGTACAAGAGTAAAGTGTCCTTCACACAATTTTGAGAGCAAAATGAGAATATACATAAAAGGAATTTGGGAAAAATTCCGGAAAAATTTAAAGAGCATCTAAAAAATAAATGATTTTTGAATTTTAATCAAAATCGTTGTAGCGAATTTTGAGAAAATCGAAAAAAATTTGAAAAAGTACATCAGTAAAGTACTAGTACTCTTTGGCTGATTTTGTTTAAAAGCTTATTTTCACCCCCTAGGGGGTGTCTAACTTAAATATAAAATTTCAACCTCCTATCTCAATTCTTTCATGCTTTAAATCGAACAGACAGACCATGTCGCGAAAACCACTTTTTTGGATTCAGGGGACCTCAAAACGTGTATATCCATCAAAATCTCGACATCGGATTTTTGACATGAATCTAATACTTTATATAGAGGTAAGAGAAAGTAAAAAAGAGCTGGAAGATGATTTTCCCAATCAATGGATTAATTATTTCATATCAAATTCATTTCAAATATTTGTTAAGTAAATTATCCAAAACAGATCTCAAGAAGAGAGTGAGAGATCTCAATTCTCCTAATTTGATGGATTTCGTTCACGAATTTTCTTCTCTCGTGTCATTTCCTTACAATTGGCAGAGAAGAATGCCGGGCATTACTTGAAGGGCGACACAAAGGGCCGAATGGTCGAGTGGCCGTCCGTCGCCTTCCTTTGTCGACATCTTAGCCCTCTAACGACGAGCCCATTTGTATCTCAAAGTGCCCGTAATTCATCTTGCTGTCTCTTGATTTTAATTAAATATCGGCTAAACCATTTTCTAACAACGGCTGTTTGCGATTATGCTTTTTAATAAACTTTAATGATCTTTTTTCTTTTTTTTTTTTTTTGATAAAAATATATATCAAGTAAATTATTTTGCATTTAACTTCATAAACCCTGGGCCTCGCCCAAAAGTTAAACGCTTCTGATTGCTTGGGCAAATTGCCTAGCAACGCCAGATATAGATAAAAGTGGCTGGCTGGCATGGAGTTACTCCCCTTTTTTTTTCCAAAGCCAACTGGGGGGGGGGGTTAGCTAATGCACTCGAAAAAAGATTCAACGGTAATTTTGTAAATTAATGAGAAAAAAATAATAGGTGAAGTGGCGGGTAATGGATGAATAATTACTAAATAACGAGCCGGTGAATAACAACAAGGGATCTCAAAAACAAACGGAAAGATTATTTTCTTTGGATTTTTTTTGATTGTCTAAAGGCAGTTACATACACCTAACTGCAAACTTGACAATTATGCATGTGCAATCTTTTTGTACCAGCATGGACACATTCCCTGCTACATGCTTGCTATAAATTAACCTAAAAATGTCAAACTTGGAAGTTTATTTGGACAATGTTATGCATAAAGGAACCAAACGACATTAGCCTAAATCTGAGATAAAGGGCATTTCATTTGCACACTTGTAAACAATCACAACAGTGGCGTCATTTGGGGGGGGGGGGCAGGGCGGATACAGGGGGGTAAAGGGGTAATTACCCCCCTGAGATTTAAAAAAATACTTTTTTCGAAAAAAATGTATTTTTAATGTAAAATTTTAAAAATTAATACTTAAAAATTTGATTTATATTTATATTCTGGCAAACAAGTACAGAATGCGCATTTAAATTACCGAAATTAAGAAAAAAATATGAGCAGTGCGACCAGTCACTCCAGATTACTTCCCGAGAAACACCTCTGGTTCCACCACTGGGGGCAGGGGGGCATTTGCCCTCTGGTTTTTATAAAATTTTATATTATTCTAAATAAAATACTTTAAAATACATCTACGAGTATAGAAACAGTACAAAATATTAAACAATTAATTAAATTAAATATATTTTGGCTAAATTTGAGTACATATTTGTAAATAAATTTTTAGAAAAAAAAACATCACACCCCAACACCCTGCCACTATAGATACATGATTTGTAAGACGTTGTCACGTCAAAATGTTTGCCCCCCTCAAGAAAAAGTTGAAATGACGCCACTGAAACCCAATGGCAATGACTTATTTTGTTTTATACAAAAAAAGTGCACAAAATAATAATGTTTAAATAAAGAGGTAGATCTTCTTTTTCCCTACAAGATGGCGTCTTAACTCAATCTCGATCAATATGGCGCTTGGTTCCTTTATGCATAACATCGTCTATTTATTTGAACAAGAAATAACTCACTTTCTTTAAACAGAGACACAATAAATATTAATATTTAAATTGAAATTTTAAATGAATTAAGGTTGTTCGGACATTAAAGCACTTGAGTAGATTAAAAGCTAATTTTTTAATATGTTATTAATCACTATCAAATACGTATAAAATAAAATTTTGAAGCAGATCTGACACAGGGTTATCGTGTAATTAATTTTTAAAAAATTGAAATTTAACATGTAGCCTATGGGGAATAACGACGAAATTCACACATATCGAATTATATAGGCATCTGTGCAAATGATACAAAAACAAAAAAACTTACATTTTATTAATTCACTTCCGAGGAATACGTTAAAAATAAAACCAAAAGTTTCTGCCGACCGCTTTTAAAGATATTTTAACAAGAAAGTCAAAAAATTCTCCAAAATGACAGTCGCTAATATTTAAAAATAATGAATTCTCGAGAGTCAGACCAGCCTGGCAACGTCGCATAGCATAAGTGTCTTATCTCTATGTCAGATACATTTTTTTTTTCCATTTTACGATATTTTTTCTCGCAAATCGTCCATTGTGTTTAAACTGATTTGCATTAAACATTGTAATATATTAAATAAAATAAAATTTAAGGCGTTTAAGATTTAAAATAGATAGTTGATGAATGCAATGTTGCCAGTTCTATATTACGTGAAAAACTACTCAAGTCGAAAGTCATTCATTTATTATTTTTGGTAATTAAATTATTAACTTAATCCAATTATAAACTATGATAGGTCACGACTAAATTATAATAAGGAATTTTGGCATTCAAATTTTTAATTTTATTTAAAAAAAATTTAGATTCTATTATGACTTACGATGTACTATCCGAACAACCTTAATATATATTAAATAAATATCAAATGTCAAGAGTCTATGAGTTTTGCTTGCGCAAATATGCTTGTGCATGATTAAAATTCATTCGAGCATCAAGCGGCTTGTACAATTAAAATGCTTGCGCAAAATTCTCGCTACAGTTTGCTTGTACAAAAACATTGCACGTGCAATGTGCTTGTCAAGTTTGTAGTTACGTGTGTAGCCGCCTTAAAGGAAGGTAGAGATCTAGCCTCTTATGCTGGAGATCAGGAATCAAATAAAATTTAAATAGTTTTATTTTTTTAACTTCAAAACATATAAAATGACGTGAACAAAAAAGGAAATAAAAGAAAAACGAGCGATTTTATTTCTCCATAAAATTATCCAACAAAAAAAGAAAGAAAAAAAAAACTCTACCCTTTCTTTTTTTTTTTTCTTTTCGAATTCCCAAACTTGAATATCTTGTTGTAAATTAAGTATTCCGAAGGTTAATCAGATGGATGATGTTTTTATTGCATCCCCTTTTTCAAAACATGTCAAGTTCTTAACTCGGTGACCGACATCTGTCAGAAGGAGAAAAAAAGACAACCAAACATTAACAAAGGGTGTTATTATGTTGGCTTTAATAAATTAGGATCTAGTTGGAAAACAAACAACGGTCTTTTTTTTAATTTATTGAATAGAAAGGGTTCGAGCCCATCCTCCCCCCCCCTTCTATCTTTTCTCAGCTATTGTATTAAAAACTTTAACTTTAAGCTTAGTCAATGTTTGATTTTTTGATACCCCCCCCCCCCCAGCACTTATACTCAACATTGACTTTGGTAACCTTAAAAGCCAAGGGGTTAGGTAACGCAGGTGTTGATTCGATATGTTATATTATTTATTGATACGTTGATCTTCAGAAATGATAACAGTCAGAAGAGATCCTGAAAATTTTCATATAAAAAGCATGAAGTAAACAAAGTCCTGAAAAATTAGGAGTCATTATATTAGGAAAGCTCGATACCGAATAATGAACTTATACGAACAAACTTGTGACTTGAATTTGTGTAAATAAAGTTTTTATAATGAATGGTGAAATGATACAACAGAGTGTGTAGAAAAATACTTTTATTTAATCTTTTGGCGATTTCGTCCTAAGAACATCCTCAGGCCAACGTTATTTAAATATAAAATTATTTTTAATGATTTTTTTCAAAGCAGAAACAATTTTTGTGTCATTCTAATTCAGTTATTTTCAATTCAAGTTCTTAGCTTATATTAAAAATAACTAAATAGTTTTAAAAAATCATTAAAAATAATTTTATATTTAAATAACGCTGGCCTGAGGATGTCCTTAGGACAAAATCGATCGCCGAAAGATTAAATAAAAGTATTTTTCTACACACTTTGTTGTCTAATTTCATATTTATCACTTAACACAACAGAAAAAAAATAGAGTATTACATCAAGCACAAAGATTTTATAATTTAAAAAAAAAAATTCAGAAGTGATTACAAATACTCTATTATATTACTCTACTTTCTCTTATAAAACTTGTGTTTTTAGTTTTAATTAAATCAATTTGAGTCAATGGTTACCGGTATAAATTAGATGGATTTATTTAAATTATTTGAATACCATTTGATTGACTGAATCTAATTTTTCGATTAATTTCTATATGTACAAAGACTTAAAAATCTGGTGTGGCAAGCACACAACACAACTTTCGATTACCGAAGGTGTGTGCTATGCGATCAGTCACACCAGATTTTACCCTTAGTACAGAGAAATAAGTACTGCAACACTTGGTATCACATATCTGTTTACCTTGGGAGATAAAATTTAATTAAATCTAAATTTTTACCTTCTCGTACCCTATATATCTATATATAAAAATGAAATGGGAAAAATGTATGTATGTATGTAAATATGTATGTATATGTTCTATAGAAATCCACAATGAAATATATAGGAGAGAAAGTATTGCGATCATGTCAAAAATTCGATGTCGAGATTTTTTTTTACTATTTCAATTGAATTGGCACTAATCAATTGAAATAGAGACGGTGTATAAATGACTTTCAATGCCGAAAAAGACCTTAACTAAAAAATTTCTACCCTAAGCAATTGTATAAGAGGTCAGAAGTAATTAAGCGCTCTCTTAATTTCTACTTGACTGAGATCGATTAGTATTTTTTTTATCACGTTATTTGTATCAAAAGTAAATACAAGTTGGCAAACAATTAACGTGGGGGGTTAGTTATTGATATTTCTATATTTGCCTATTCAGAAAAACAAACACAACTCTAACCAGCATGTTTACAATAAGAGATATTGTATGTTTAATATGGAATGAATAATTCATTTGGTTTTATTTATTTTGCAATGGTTCATGACCCTTTAATTATCTTTTCTCTAAATTGATCACTTAGATCAAGAACCCAAATGCTAAAAGTATTTTGATAGTTTCATAAATATTTTAAATTTTTATTTTTTCCGCCCTCTTGATGTTCTCCTTTTAGTTATCCTTTTGATAATTTATGATAATTTCATTCCTTCATCATCTTCTCTCCGTTCGTTGCCAGCCAGCCAACTTAATGATAAATATTGTTTAAATGGAAATGGAAATGAGGTTTCAGATTCCCATTACCTGTTTGATTTGTATCTTCTTCATCATCTCCTCTTTTTTCCTAACTGTGCAATATGTTGTCGACGTCTTTTTTTTTTTGCCAAGTTATTTCCAAAATCCAATTAAGTTCTATTTAAAATTCCACCTGGTCTTGTATGTCGTAACATTTTTTTTTGAAAGTGAGGGGCGGTTTGGGCCCGAGGGTCCTTAAGGGCTTGGCACCCCTGCCGGGACGGAAAAAACAAGACAAGCAGATGTCCTGCTGGAACGTATAAGAGATAAGCCATTTAGGCCTTTCAATTTTTTTAGGGCTGAAGAAATTCCGTAGGATTAATCTGTTGTGGAAATTCAAGGTTAATTTAACGTCTCTATTTTGTGCATTATTAGAGAAGGGCCGTCCTTTGTCCTCTCTCTCTGCCGGTTGGCCTTTTCGAAGGTGGAAATCGAGTTTGGGACAGTTTAATAGGAGATTCAGTTAAGTTTAATTTTTGTTTAATCAACTAGCTTTCATTTTAAAACATTATTTTTCTAATTTGAAGACAATGTGACCAAATCAAGAAAAACTTGAGAGTTTTTGTGTTACTGCATAAATCTGAATTGTTTTTATTTTCTGCTAAAATTTTTGCCTTTAGAAAATCGGTCATGTTTATATTGTCTATTACTAAAATCAACAAGTGAAACAATTAATTAATTTGGCACAAACTTCAATTAGTTTGAAGAGGTATTTAAACCATTCACTTTAAACGCAAAACATTTCAGATAAATAGATCATGAAAAGTTTAAAAGTGCAATAAAATTCCGAAAAGTTGAACGCTTAATTTGACAATTGGATGGGAATTATTTTGACTGCTAAAAGAAGTGTTAGAAAAAGAACTCGACTGTTGACATGGAATATATTTATTTTAGAGAACTCTAAGGAGAAGAAATTGAGTGACTAAAAAGAAGCAAAAATGAGGGAGGAGGGGAGAAAAGCAAAAGCCCTTTGTACATGTGGGGCTATTGGACATCTCATCCCTGCTTGAGAGACGGAAATTGACTTGCAGGATAGAAAAGCAGCCAGAGAGAGAGGGCTTCCCTTTAATAGACATTCTTGCTGGGGATTAATAACGGTTTCGCATGCTGCCGCATACTCTATCCTCGCATATTCGAGGAATTTAATGCTTAATGGGAAATCTTTAGCGTTAGAGAAATTTACACCGAGAAAATGATGCTCTTAGATCCCTTATCAAAAGTGATTAAAAGTAAATATTTTGAAGAGATAGAGAGAGAGAGGGTTTGATGTATTTTATTTTTCCCTTGATACTTGTCATGCTCAAAAGAGTATTAAGAACTCGTTAAGGGATTCCAAGATAATTTTTTTTAATAGATTAATAAACGCTTGTATTAAAAGGTAAGTCACTAATAACAGTTCTCTTATTAAGGATTCTTCCCCCAGAAACTTTTCCTCACAAAATGTAAAAAATATGTTGTGACTAATCGCACAGCTCACAAATTTCTCCTAGCAAAAGTACTTGTCACACCAGATTTTTTGTGTTGATTTTCGCCAGTACATTGAAATTTAAGATGTCAAATTTATAAACTTATTTTTATTTTATTACCATTGCAACTATTTCTTCAATTTCTTTCCTATGAAGTACAAGAGTAAAATGTACTTTAAACAAGTTTGATGATAAAATGAGAATATATATTTTAAAGAGCAACTAAAAATAATTGATTAATCAAAATCCGTGAGAGCGAATTTTGAGAAAATCAAAAAAACTGAAAAAGTTAATCAGTAAAGTACTAGTACTCTTTAAAGACTTATTTTTGCGCCTCAGTAGAGTCCCCCCCCCTTCATTTATTAGAGTTAGACCTGACGTTGTGGTTACTCTGAGGAGTGACTTTCATGGGAATAATGCCGAGATGGGTTCCCGTTTCCTTCCTCAGGAGAGGGATGTCAAATAGAGTTGGAGAATTTTTTTGCCATGTAGTGGATTTGAACTTGTTCTTAACTCAGGACTATACAATAATAAGCTTAACTGCTTTATCCCGTAGGCTTATCGTCTCCTCAATAGAGTATTTAAATTTCCTTATTTTGAAAACACAAAGACAGACCATTTTGCGGGATCCATTTTTTGGATTCAGAGGTCTTAAAAATGTGTATTTCCATCAAAATCCCGAAAAATCCCTGTAGTAAGAGAAAGTAAAATCTTTCTTTACTTAAAGATTAGCTTTATTTTATGAAAAAAAAAAACTCTGCCTTTTAGTAGAAATCGAAGATGTTCGTCAATGATTAGACTCGGAACATATTGAGACAGAAGCACTTTTATACTTTGAAGGGGAAAATGGCGAATGACATGCAGGACACTTCTGATGTGACCACACACACTTCATACTTGTCAATCTGACACAAAAACTTGTCAATTGTGGACTTAGATTTTGTAAGATTTCAGGTGATTTTTTATTTCATTTATGTCCAATTGCACTGCACGAGTTAAGCATTGTTTAACGCTAAATAATACTTAACTCTCCAAATTTCGTAGTACCGCTTGCAAAGTCAGGCTTAAAGTCTAAATCGTAACTTAAATCTAAGCTCTTGATTTCGGGGGCTTAACGTATACTTAACCTTAAAAACAATTTTCTGTTGAATAAATGACAGCTATTTCAGATTATATTGGTAATATAATATTAATTATCTAATAATAATACATTTTTTTTTTAACATGAACTCTATTTTCGAAGATGATCTAAATAAAGTATTTTGGAATTCTTTGGAAATAATTATATAAAATATGTAATACAAATATTTATATATATTATACATATATACCTCGTATATATAGATTTTTTTATTTTTGGCCAAGATATGCAGATGAATATTCAAATAATAAACAAAACATCCGTCAATTTTATCAAAAATCACCAGAATATCACTAAAATTTACAACGTTGCTATGTTGCACATTTATAAAGTCCTTCCTTACTATTCCATGGTTATAATATTGCGGTACAAAGGTACAAGCTATTTAAGATTCTCTTTAATTTAAGTAAACTTAGTAAAGAGAGGCTTAAATGTCAAACGGTGCAATTGGGCATTAAAGAACTGGGTCAGTTGGTATGTTGCAGACGCCTGGAGAAGACAAACGAATTCGGAAGAGATCGATAATTTCATGAGAGAACAAAAACATAAGATTTCGTGTGGCATTTTAATAACAAGATTTTGATGAGAAATTTTTGTCTATTTTATAAAGTTGATTTATTTATTCGTTAGATGGTTAAATCAATTTAAAAATAAAAAATTCCATTAAGGCTTTAGTAAGTCATTTATTCATTCATTCATGGTGTTAAGTTATGGGGTTACATATTCATTTAATGCTCTATAAATCTTTAGACAAATGATTACCAAACCAGGCGTTGTGCTCGCTCTCTTCAATCTCATCTCTCTACCTGACCTAACCTTCCAAAAAAAAAAAAAAGCTAATAAAATAAAATTCCATTCAACCTATTATATTTTAGTGATTCAATGTCAAAGATCCCAATTTATATTCAAATGCGGTCATATTGGTTTCGAAATGGCAAATTCTTTTTTTTTTTTTTTACTTCGGTTAATTACTTTTGTCATCAAAATTCCAGAGGTGCCTCGAGCGAATTGGTTCCGAAACATGTTTGATGAAAGGGATGCCGGATGGTTGGGTCAGGACTGTCCAGATATTTTCAGAGACATCCCACTAAATGTATCAAATTAAAATTTGTTTTAATACGAATTTTAGTAGGTATATATATGTTCGTTACTTGTCATAAAATTATTTTTTAACAAGTGGCTACGCCCCCTGAACCCCTTTGATCGCTTTCGGTCAGTCAAATTTATTCTTTCTCACTAAAAATTTTGCAATTGCTCGCCGTAGGTTTAAATTTCCCTCTCTTACTTAGAGTTTTAAATTTCCCTGGCTTAAAGTTTAAAATTTCACTAACTGACTCCACTTCCTCTGTCTCTGGCCAATCAGCGAGGTGATCCCCACTCCAAAAATAATATACAATTTTTCATAATTTCTAATTACTATTATTATTATTATTATTATTACTGTTAAAATTTTATCTCTATGCTTCTAAATATTTCGCTTTATTTATAATTTTTTCGGATTTCGATGGTATGGGGTTTGTACCTTCCATAGCACTGCAACCAAAAATTGGACATTTCGACGCCGCAGGGACGTTCTGCGATGTCCCAAAGTTGCAGCATCGTCCCTTCGACTTAAATGTCCGCTTTTGGTTGCAGTGTAGTGGGTCCTTGCTATGGCCCTGCTTGCCCCCCTACCCCCTCCCATTAAGTATTGTTCCATTATAAAAAACAAAGAACTGTGCCTGTAGTCTTAATGTCAAGGGAGTTAGAAGAAAAATAACACTTGTACAGCCAATTTCAATTAAATTAACGCCTTCACGGCTAACATGTCGGTTTCAGGTCTAGACCAACATCAGAGCTGGCTACAACAAGATAGAACAATGTTTATTAAGTTTATTAATTTAGCCTAATCTCCCAACAATGGTTATTTCTAAATTCAAAGAGCAATTTGTAAAATTTTCACGACAATAGGGCGAGATTTGAACCTGAGTTGTATTCTTTTTTAATTAAATAATTAATAAATTAAAATAAATAAATAAAATTATTTTATATTTGAATAACTATTTTGAAATATTAAGGAAAAAAAAACTAAAAATAAAACAAGCGTTTAGATAAACTATTTATAATCATTCGAAAGCAATGGAGAATGAAGAAGAGGGGAGGTGAGGGGGAGGGGGCGTTAAATTACATAGCAGTCAGACTTCGGCCTTGATAACCGCTCCTTGTTCCGGCGAACCCAGGGCCCTTAATTGAAATGACAGGTCCGAATCAAAAAAAAAAATAAATAAATCCACTTCTCTTGAGAATAAATGAGTAATTTAATTAGGAAAAAAAAATTAGTCACGTTTTTTTTTTTACGAATTTTACCGAAATAGCGAATAATTAGTAAATTAGTTTCGATGTTCAAATCAGATAGTTAGAATAGGGTTTTGGGAGGCTTTGAACCTCTCGTGGGATTCCGACCTCAATTGCCCTCTTCCTCTCTATCTAAGTTCCCACCTTTGTTAGTTGAAGTATATAAAATTCTCTATTTAAAAAATAACAAAAGTGACAATTTATTATACAATACCCTAGATTCAAAAATAAAATTTAGTATTAATAGTTGAAAAATATTGAGTTGTGACAGCATAGCACTCAACTTCTTATTTTTACCCCTACTTTCAAATTTTATTGAAAACGAATGAAGAATACATGAACCGTTTATTTTGAAAGTAGCCTAAGTCCATTTATTCTTAAATTGAGATAATAAAGGGTTTGTGTTTCAATGTAATTAAAATATTGGTACAGGATACTAATGAGTTATACTGCTTAAGTGTATCTAAAGGTTATAGTTTCTATTAAAATAATCTGGTGTGACTGGTCGCACAGCACACAACTTTACCTTCAGTAATCGAAAGTTGTGTTCTGTGCTTGTCACACCAGATTTTTTTGTGTCGACATATAATTAGTTTCCGCCGATATATTAAAATTCAAGATGTCAAATTTATAAACATGGGGAAATATTTATATTTTGTTACCATGGCAACCATTTCTCCTATCTTATCTATGAAGTACAAGAGTAAAGTGTGCTTCAAATCAATTGTGAGAGCAAAATGACAATATACATTTTAAAGAGCATCTAAAAAATAATTGTTTTTTGAATTTTAATCAAAATTGTTAGACCAAATTTTGAGAAAATCGAAAAAAACTGAAAAAGTACATCAGTAAAGTACTAGTACTCTTTTGTTCAAAAGCTTCGTGTCACGTGTCAGGGGGGTTAAATAAATATAAATATAAATGGGTGGCTAACTTAAATATAAAATTTCAAGCTCGAAGCTCTTATCGTTGTTAGAGATATTTTGTTCACAGACAGACCATATTGCGAAAACTACTTTTTTGGGGTTTCAGGGGATTAGTTACTAATTCTTCTTCACTATCTGAACTAAATGAACATATTGACCCATGAATGAAATAATTTATAAAATTTAATATTAAATTTTAAGTTTTAATGCAATGGACCAAAAACTGAGGTTAACATGTTAAATAATTAAAATTATCTTCAACACTGCCTAAGGACATTATCATTATTAAATATATCTTAAGTATAAATGAACTTAGGCCACTTTCAAAATAAACGGCTAAATTAAATTCTGAAAACTTATGTGTTCAGAATTATCGTATTTAGTCGGAATATAAATAACTTCAAATGCTTTATTTATAGATAACTTGAAGTTGTACAGTAAGGGACAATATTAAGTTCCACCCATGCGTTTTCTACTTATGATTATTTCATTGTTTTTAAAAAAATATTATAAATATATTTTATTGGAAACTTTCATGGTTCAAACCTAGAAAATTTCCAATAAAGATTTTCATTTTCTTTTATAAAAACAATGAAATAATCACAAATAGAAAACACAAGAGTGGGACTTAATATTGATCTTCACCGTACATGTAACCGCAGGCAACCGGTAATAATTTACAAATGGACTTAGGCCACTTTCAAAATAAACGGCTAACATATTTAATGTTAAGAAATAAAAACGGGAGGATTCTAACTTTATAGAAATTGTAGATTGTTTTACAGCTAGGAAGCGTGAATTCTAATCAATCAATCAGGAAATTCCTACTGACATATTAACCTAGCCAGTATAATAAATATTCATAGGAAACAATAATATCTTTTATCTTCCTAATAAAGTAATAATTAATTAATTGATTTATTTATTACGTACCGTTACCTGTTAAGAAAGGAAACCAGTAACACAATAAACTAAAATAGAGTTTTGTTATTAACTTGTTAAATTGTTGAAACAATAGCGATGATGTTTAACGGTATCCTAATAAAAAAAAAAAAGAAAGGAGCTTCTTCATTAACCATCCTCCTTCGAATTCTATTGTCCGTGAGATGCATTTTTAATATTTCAAAACCTCGAAGAGAAAAAAAAAAAACTTGGCTTTTTTTTCTGGCGTTTGGTACGCGTTGGTATTCTACTGTTTTATATTTTGCATGGAAGCCAACCAAGAAGAAGAAAAAGAAAAAAAAAAAGATATTTCATCTTAAACGGAGCCCCGCGGGCGTTTTTGTCGGCGCTTTTTTAATATTGAAAACGTTTTTTTTTTTTTTTTTTTTTTTCTATTATTTTGATTAATATCTCAACAAGTGTTCAATGGCGTTATATGAAATGGGCTTAACGTTCAAAGCCACTCCTTCTACGGGGCTATTCATCTTAACAAAGAGAAGAAAACTAGAATTCTGATATTCGAAATGCTGGAAAATGTTATTATATAACATGAGTGGACAGTGGCGTAATCAGGATTTGCCTCTGGGGGTGTGGAAGGGGGTTGGCATTTTTTTGATAGACTTTATATTAAGCCGGAATATTCTATAATAGGTAAAACAAATGCAAAAAATATAGATTACCACGGTGGTTATTTGTCAATTTATAAAGGGTTGGTCCTCACGAAGAATATTAAAAACACCAAATTTTTGGAAAAAAAATTGTGTTTTATTTTCTGAATATTTTTGTGAGGACCAAAACCCTCATAAATTGACAAGTAACCACCGTGAAAATCTATAATGATCAAAACATCGTCAAATGCAAAAATTTTTTTTTTAATGAAAGATAAGAAATTAGAAGAAAGGGTCGGAAAGATAAGAAAGTTTCAAGGGCTAAAAAATTAGGTAAAAAATCTGTAGCACAGCACACAACTTTCTCTTACTTTCGGTAATCGAAAGTTGTGTTCTGTGCTTGCACACCAGATTTTTCACACAGACACTCAGACAGGCCATGTCGCGAAAACCACTTTTTTTGGATTCAGGGGACCTCAAAAAGTCTATATCGATCAAAATCTCGACATCGAATTTTTTGACATGAATCCAATACTTTCTTTCTATACCGTGTATATATATATGTACCGACATATTAACATATACATTTAGGTAAAAGAAAGTAAAAACACTATATGTTTCAAAATCGATTGAGAAAATCGAAAAAAAAAATACTAAAAAAAGTACATTAGTAAAGTACTAGTACTCTTATGTTGGAAACGCCTACGAAATGGGTACATACCATAGCTTAAGGATAAAATTTCAATATCCAGAGTTATGTATTTTTTGAGTAATCCGCTTAATCCACTCAGGGGCTCACTTTTAGTGATTACGTGGATGACGACCACGAGTTACCCGAGCTAAGGCTGGCATTTCTTCCTTTCTTTTATGTTAGTCTTTTTTCCCTTTTTCATATCAAACGTCGGGGGGGCTTGCTTTTCTCTAGGTCTCATTTATTTAGAAATTAATTTTGCCGATCCCACATAGGGATAAGGCCAAGAAGAGAAGAAGAGTAATCCGCTTAATCACATTTTTTGATATTTCACTTGAAATTTATTAAATTTATTATGAAAATATTTTAAATTCAAGCTAAAAGGGGAACCCTCTCTTTTAATGGCATTTTTAAGAAAAGTAATAAAACAGGAATTTAAAAGCAATAAAATCTCTTTCGGAGAAATTTAGATAAATATTTTGATATTTTAACAGGAAGAGACCTTCGGAGAATTTAAGATTTTTTCACAATAAATTTAATAGATTTCAAGTGAAATATAAAAAATGTAGGTTAAGGGAATTACTCAAAAACAAAACTCAAATTTTATACTTGAGCTAAGTACCCATGTCGCAAGCATCTCGAGGAATTTCAATCAAATCGGCTAAACAGTACTAGTACTTTACTTTTTTTAGATTTTTCAATTTTACAACAACGGCTTTATATTTGTATCAAGTATTATACCTAAAAATATAATGAAGATATCATCTAGTGTTTTTTTTATAAATTTTATCCAATAATAACCTTTCAACTAGAACCAACGGTTACCTGCTTGGCCAAAAAAATTACATCTGATCGCCAGAGAGTCTACTTTTTCCCTAGAGGAAGGCTACCACCCCTGAGATTCATTAGGCCCACATGCTTTTTATATTATATTATTCATATTGCGAGAAATTTAACATAGACCTTAAGATATAGGCTAAACGAACAGCGTAAGACAATAAATAAATAAATCTTTTTAATAAGCCTTCCTTGATAATAAATTTAAAACAAATGAATTTTTTTTTTCTTTTTTTCGCAAAAAAAAAAAAAAAAACTTAGACAAATGGCGGATTATTAATTGCTTAGAGTGATTAATCTGCTCGCTAATTAATTATTTATGAACTTTAAAAGGAGATAGATTGCTTAATTAAACTTTGATTTTATCCTCTTGTATTCTTTTTATAGCGAATAAACTATTTTAATTAATCGCAGCTCCTTCTATTAAAAAATAAACAAATTCTTTTTTTTTTAGGCCTTTAATGAATTAATATTTCACCTTGGAAAATAATTTGTACTTTAAGAGGAGAAACTTGATAAATGAAAATTTATTTTGTTATTAAGAGAAAGTGTGAATAAATATTTCTGGCCCAAACTTTTATATTTTCCACAATTTGTTTAAAAAAAAAGCAATAAATCTTACAAGTATAACTACATTGAGTGGAGTTGAAAATTTTGAGACATATATAGGCCTATTGAAGGAGATATAAATAAAAAGCTTCAAAATTAATAATCTTATTTATATTCATCATGGCGTACCGTATTCCCAGGAAAATGACTTTTTTTTCGATAATTAACATCTAAATTATATGTTTGATTCAAATTAATGTTTAATAAATATATATATTTCTTTTAAATTTATTTAAGATTCCCCCATTCCCATTTTTTTTAACACTCACACTTTTTTCTCATTCACACTCACATTCGCACAGTCTTTTCGGCAACTTAGGCCATATAAGACTTTATTATAACCTTTAATTATTAATATATCTATTGGGGGTCCAGGCATTTCTATTTAACTTCCTATTTTTCTAAATTAATTAGTAAAACTAGCCGCGACGCCCTCCTTCGGCGGGCTTCGCATCTAGCCGTGGGGCGAAGCCTCCCGGACCCCCGCCTGCGGCGGACCCTCGCCTTTTCTTCTTAATTAAGAAAAGAAAATTCACACTCCACACACACATTCACACAGTGTTTTCGGCAACTCAGGCCATATAAGACTTTTAAGATATCCGTTATTGATTAATATACATATATGGGGTCCAGGCATTCTTATTTAAGCCATTTGGTATCCAAATAAAATCATCGGACTGCCTGGGGTCCGAACCCGCGACGTTTGGTATACGAGGTTAGCACGCTAACCTCTACGCCAAGCCCCGAGGGCGTAAAGAAAATATTATTATTATTATTCCATTCCAATTCAGTGCCTGCTTGAGGATTTGTTTACATTCATGGAATACACAAATGAAAAGAATACATAAATATTTCTCTATACATTTCCTATGGGAAAAATCGTAACTTTAAGAATAAATAACTCAAAAAGTTATAGGAATTTCAGGATGAAAATACTTTTCCTGTAATCCCGAGAAGGTCCTCTTTATGCATATAAAATATCATTTCAAAATTCCAACGGGAAGTTGCCTAAATAGAGCGTGACAAACAGACAGACGGACATTAGCGAATTATATATATAGATGTTTTTCTAATCTGGATTTTCTATAATGTTTTAAAAAATTAATTAGTATCTAATATAATTTAGAAAAATGTTCATCGGTTAGTATGGGAAGCGAACCCCTGGCGCTAATAGTTCTGCTACAATCTTAATTAATTTATAAAAGAAGACACGTCTAATTAGGAATGAATATAGACCCTATAGACCAGTGGTTTCCAAACTTTATGTTGCCACGCCTCCCTTAAAAATAATTAATCTTATGACGCCTCCCCTCCCCCCCCCCATTTTATAAAATAATAAAAAAACAAAAATTTTTAATGCTAAAAAATATAAATAGATTCTATATATAAAAATATTTTTTTTTATTAATTCTTATTTATATTAAAACTAGCAATCATTTGGAAAATTGGTCCTGGGGGCCAATATTCGCCCCTCCCCTTAGACTAGTCCGCGTCTCCCTAGGGCCTCCCCCGCGCCTCACAGTTTAGAAAACGCTGGCATAAGGGTATTTTATGGCTGGTGGAATTCGTATAATATCAGGAATGAAAATTAGAAAAAACGAAGCCAGAATTTTTTTTTTTTTTAATATATTTTAATAGCTGAAGTTTCGGCCTTGGTCAAAGTCATCCTAGGATGACCACTAACAGCTCTGAGGATGGCTTTGAACAAAGCAGAAACTTCAGCTAATAAAATATATTTTTAAAGATTTTTCTATCTTTCATTCCTGAAGAAAAATATTTTTCTCAAATCTTATTTTCACGCCCTAGGGGGGTACCTAACTTAAATATAAAATTTCAACCTCCTAGCTCAATTCCTTCATGCCTTAAATTGAACCCAAACAGACACACAGACAGACAATATCGCGAAAACCATTTTTTGGATTCAATGGACCTCAAAACGTGTATATCCATCAAAATCTCGATATCGAATTTTTGACATGAATCCAATACTTCTCTCTATATATATGTATATTAACTTATACATATAGGTAAGAGAAAGTAAAAATTCAAATCCTAATTGAGATTAGTTCTATATACAAAAAGATGCGGTAACTCACCCCAGTAAAATTCTAAGTGGACTAATCATATCTTACTTTTCTAGCTAATGAAAAAATCCCTAAAAAATTCTGCAAGGTATTCGATGGGTTCCTAAGTTATTATTTCAGTGTTATTATTGTCTGTTTATGAGAGTTTCGAAATCTTCAAAAATTAATTCCGCCCCACTAATAAGAAATTTTAGAATGACATTAAAATGTTTCTACCCCACTATCCTATTTGCTAAATATTGAAAATAAATTTTAACTCAAACGGCACTTATTTTTTAGTAAAAGTATTAAAAAACATTAATATCTTTATGAATTATAGGGGATGGGGCATTAACCCCCTGGTTACTTAATTCCTTCATACCTCCCCCCCCCCCCCCCCCCTTTAAGGAAATGGAGCCTTCACCGCGAAATTACTCTCAAAATACATTGAATACATTTATAAATAATTATTTTAATTTTTATTTTATTTTAATTTTCAACCCTTAATCCACCCCTGTGTAAAAGTATATTAAGTGGGAGTATGAATGAAAAAGTGTTTAAAAAAAAAAATAAATAAATAAATAAAAAATAAAAAACTAATTTTTTTTCAATGACACCTACACTCCCCTTCGCCCTTTCAGCAGCTTATATTCTCCCTCTACCCTTAGTGAAATACAAAATATTTAATTCAAAAGAATCGTTTTTCGCAGTCAAATTATTTGTTTCTATCAGTTTTTTTTTTCAACGATAAAATGCATAATAATTACCTTTAATAAGACTCTCAAGAGGGTGTGTTGGCTGACAGAGTGGTCAGGGTGGGTTACACTATATTAATTATTCACTTTGATTCACTTTAAACACACTAGAAAGAGAGCAAGGAGCTCGGCCCCTGTATCCTGGCAACGCGCTCGACGCGACTGAACGGGAGATTCGTCTCTCTCTGTTTATAGGAATAAATAGATGGACATAGCAATTCCCTTTTTATTAAAAGTAAAAAAATACCTTTTGCTCTAATCTAACTATATTTAGAGATGGAAAAGAATGTCAACAAGTGATTTGGAATATTCCAAGGCCTTTCTTAAATAGTCAACCCTTCATCTCCCCCCCCTCCCTAATCAAAATAATAATCAACCCTATTTTTTTAATGTTTTCTATTTATTTGGCTTCAATTTAGCTAAAATAAATTAAAAAAACATTTTTTTTTAATTTTGCAACCCCTAATCCAATCTTTTTTTTTTTTTTAAACACTCACATTTTATTTATAAAACTACACGTACCAATCATTTGGGAAATTGATCTTGGTGGCCAATATTCGCGCCTCCCCTTAGACTAGTCCGCGCCTCCCTAGGGAGGCGCGCCTCACAGTTTGGAAAACGCTGCTATAGACTAATATTTTCCTAAAAAAAAAAAAAAAAACAATTTTAAATCATAATTATTTTCTTTAATTTTTTTTATCAATGCTAATTTTCTTAAGTAATTTTTTTTTTCTCCATTCTGGTATCATTTATTCATTCTTAAATTAACTCGCCGACAGACGAACGGACAGACGGACTGGGTGGGTGATTTATTTCTCCTTTTCCTTCGTCGTCGTCGTCGTCGTCGGTGGATTAACTGGCGACGACGGCACCCGTTGAGGACCTATTAAGGGGATTTCATAAAATAAATACAGGGCGCAAAATTTTTTTTTTTTTTTTGTCACGTTCCTCTCTCACTTTTCTCAACGTGTTCGTGTCTCTACGGATTTGGCTTGATTAATAAATATTCAATATTTCAGTCATTTATTTTGAGTAGTTAAATAATATTGGCTAGTAATTAATTTGAGTTAGTAAGAAAAGGGTCTAAATGGCCTTTAAAGCCGAAAAAGACTTAAAATTAAAAAAATCTGGTGTGACTAGTCGCACAGCACACAACTTTCTCTTACATTCGGTAATCGAAAGTTATGTTCTGAGCTTGTCACACCAGATTTTTTGTGTCAACATATATTTAGTTTCTGACAGTAAGGTCCATTTGAGTTCAGATGTAAAATTTATAAGTATGGGAAAATATTTATATTTTGTTACCATGGCAACTATCTTGAAGTACAGGAGTAAAGTGGTCTTCAGAATATTTCAATGGCAAAATGAGAATATAAACTTTAAAGAGCATTTAAAAAATTAATGATTATTGAATTTTAATCAAAATCGTTGTAGCGAATTTTGAGAAAATCGAAAAAAACTGAAAAAGTACATCAGTAAAGTACTAGTACTCTGACCGATTTTGATTAAAAGTTTATTTTCACGCTTCAGGGGGGTGCCTAACTTAAATATAAAATTTTTACCTTCTAGTTCAATTCTTCATGCTTTAAATTGAACCTAGACACCCAGACAGACAGACCATGTGACGAAAACCACTTTTTTGGATTCAGGGGACCTCAAAACGTGTATATCCATCAAAATCCTCGACATCGAATTTTTGACATGAATCCATTACTTTCTCTCTCTCTATATATACTGTAATGGCCATCAAGAGAAAAGATATTGGACAACCCCCTCACGTCTACCTGAATTTAGAGACATTTAGAGATTTTAGAGAATTTAGGGTTATCCAATATCTTTTCTCTTGATGGTATATTAACATATACATATAGGTAAGAGAAAGTAATAAATTTATTATGCAAATTTTTTTTTTTTCTATATAATTCTATATAATAGGTGATGTAGATTGCCTCCCCCCCCCCCAATAAAAAGTTGAAATGACGCCACTATTCTTGGGTGTCTATTGGTTAATTTTTGGGTGCCCCAGGGATGCCGATGGCTTGCAGCTAGAAGGGACCCCCATCTGCTCTCTCCCCACCCTTTGTACACTCCTATGACCGCCCAGTGCGTATGTAGATTCTTTAATAAATGAATTTTCATCTCATGAAATAAAAAAAAAATAATTATTTTTTTTTTGTATGATTTAAGAATAAAGAGAGTGACGGTGGCTTTTCTTATTAAAATAACTGAACAGCCTCAGCTGATAATGAAGCATAGAGACGAAATGAGGAAAAAAAAATGATATTATCCCTGGGAGGTGAACGCGTGGATAATGAGATAATGCACCTTCGGGTGCCGCGGATAATACAACAAAAATATATATCGTGACTAAATGATTTTGCATATGTCGGAGAGAGAGAGGAGGCAATTGTTTTTACCTCTCTCTCTCTCTCTCTCTCTCATGGAGCACGTGCGATTCTTTTTTTTTTTTTTTTGCTTTTTGTACATCGTTGCGCATCAAGTGAAATCTTTTGTTCGCGGTGACCGTAAATAATCGACTGAGGGGCGGGGGGACGCCCCCTCCTACCAACACGACGTTGACGTCGAGCAAGGGGTCAGTGCCGTAAGCCGTAAGCAATTTGGAACGTTTTGGCACGTGGTTCATTTAATTTCTAATAGAAAAGTGACTCAATTTTCCTCAAAAAAAAAAAAAGAACCACGTCTCGAGATGTCTTCAAGTAGGAGGTCAGATTCTTTTTTTTTTTCTGTTTGTTTAAAAAAATAAAATTATTTAGAAATTTTAATTTGAATAAATTTTGAATTTATAACTGTTATAAATCCAAAAACACTCGGTTTGAATTTATTAAGAGAATCTTTCAAAACGCAATTTATAGCTGTGATGTTATATTCATGAGAGGGTAGGAAATTGAGAGACACAGCTTTATTTGTTTAATTCACACAGCTGACGTTTCGGTTCCGCATTTGAACCATCTACAGAGCTTCAATCATTAAGAAAGTGTCTCAGTGGATTTTATACATAGTTGAACTAAACCTTTATATAATAAATACAGTAGAATCTCGCTTAGCGAGTAACGATTCGCATAGCGAGTTGAAAGGAGAAAGAAAATCTCGGATTGTGATCATGTTACATCCGTCTGTGTCATGAGGAGAATGTTATTGTTTCGCATACCGAGTATGATTCTCCAACGAATTATGCTCGCTAAGTGAGGTTCCACTGTATATACACAGTGTGTGATGACCTGGTTTATAAAAAATTTGTTTATAAAATCCACTGTGACTTTTCGCCAGCTCTGAAGATGGTTCCAATGTCAACTGTGGGAATTAAATAAATAAAGAAAAAAGTTTTTCATTTTTCTACCCTCTTATGAAAGAGTGAAAAAAATTTGTCCTTTTATAACAATAAAATTTCAATTTTAATATTTATTAAACTGTCACCAAAAATCGCTGTTATTTTTGAGTTTTGGGTTTTGGGTTTAAAAATCGCTGTTATTTTTGAAAGAGAGTTGTAAAAAATTATATTCTAATACTGACCAAGGGCGGATACAAGGGGGGGGAAAGGGGGTAATTACCGCCCCCCCCCCCCGAGATTTGAAAAAAAAAACTTTTTTTCAAAAAAGAATTTACTTTTAATGTAAAATTTTAAAAATTAATACTTAAAAATTTGATTTGTATTTATATTCTGGCAAACAAGTACAAAATGCTTTTTTAAATTATTGAAATTAAGAAAAAAATGTGTGTTGTGCGACCAGTCACACCAAATTACCCCCCTCCCCCCGAGAAACTCCTCTGGATCCGCCCTTGATACTGACAAGACTGTTGTTTGAGATAGATGGTAATTTTCAAACAAAACCAAAACACCAGTCAATATGTCATTTAACAAAGCACTACTAAATGGTATAAATAAATATAATTAAAAGCATCTATGACCTGAGACCATGAAGAATTTTAAAAAAGGTAGCCTTTGAGAAAGTAAATTAGCCAGATTTTTCCACATAATAATAATGTCGAATATACCGGTGATGGGATTCAATAGTGACACAACTAAAATAAAATATAATGCCAAAAACGCAGTTTGGAGAAGGAACCATAAAACTAAATTCCATCCGCCTACAAGATGGACTGACGATGATGATTCGTTGAGAAAGTTTTCATTGGAAATTTTTGAAAATACTTGAATTAAAGGAAAAACAATACCTTTGATATAATAAAGTTTAAAGTATTTTGGAAGAACAACGTCCATAATTATTTAAGTTAATTGACAGTTAATAGAATTAAAAATGAATACCTGACACCTTTAGTAAAAGTTTTACCTCTGGCTCAAAATCTACCGATGAACAAAACATATGACAAGTTCCCAACCGGTTTTATAACCTAACCCAATATTCTTAAAAAAAAAAAAAAATATTTTAGACAGAGAAAGATAATTAGACTTTAAATCTCGTAAATTATTAAAGGTGAAAATTATAGATCTCTGGTTGCGGGCCACATCAGCTATAAACACGCATATTTTTAAACCATGGGAATTATATTAAAGATGAAAGAAAAGAGGAAGAAGAAGGGGGCGAGGAGGAAAAAAAAAAACAATTTATAAAATACATTGGTTACAAGAGTATAAGTAAGAAGATTGAAGACGAGAACGAACCAAAAGTCTATTCCGTTTTTGATCTATTGAATGATTGAATTTTTTTTTCTCTCTATTTTCGAAATAAAAAAAAAAAAAAAAAAAAAATTCGCCTGTTCATTCCGCTTCATTGCGCCGCGATTAATACGTGACTATTTTTCTTTTTCGGTTTGAATCACGCAGCGAAAAAAGAAGGCGGGGAGAAGATGCAAGAGAAGGAGGAGGAGCTGAGGCATGAGGAGCAAGGGAGGGACGTATTTATTAATTGCGAATCAACGCGAATAATTATCCTTTAAAGCGTGCGCGCGCGTTAAATAAATAGCCTCGTTTTGTTAATTGCGAAAAACACTTTAAATTATCGTTTCTTTTTTCATAATTGGATTTGACCATCTCGAAAATGTTATTAAAAATTTAATCTTTGTTTTTTTTTTTTTTAATTTTATCATAAAATAAATAATTTCAGAGGAAATTATGGCTATGATAAATTTATTGAAAATTACTTACATTCAACATGAATTATTATTATTATTATTATAAAAAAAAATTTGGCATCGCACAATAACAGCTCGACTAATACTTTAAATTAATTGTGCTTTCCAAATAATTTGTATTTATCACTATTTTCATAATATAAATCTAACAGATAGAGCTACACTGTTAAAAATTTTCAAGGGATATTCATAAACAAGTATAGAAAGTAAAGAGTTTTACATTCGGGTATATAAAATAGTTAAGGGGGTTCAGGAGCGTACTTAAAAAAAAAACTAGACTATTATAAGGAATTTTTCAATGCAGTTTTTTACTTTCTCTTACCTATGTATATATGTAATATATATATAGAGAGAGAAAGTATTGGATTCATGTCAAAAATTCGATGTCGAGATTTTGATGGATCTTCACGTTTTGAGGTCCCCTGAATCCAAAAAAGTGGTTTTCGCGACATGGTCTGTCTGTGGGTGTGGGGTGTGTGGGTGTGTGGGTGTGTGTTCAATTTTAAGCATGAAGGAATTGAGCTACGAGGTTGAAATTTTATATTTAAGTTAAACACCCCCCGGGACCGGAAAAATAAGCTTTTAATCAAAATCGGCCAAAGTGTACTAGTACTTTACTGATGTACTTTTTCAGTTTTTTTCGATTTTCTCAAAATTTGCTCCAACGATTTTTTTTTAAATTCAAAAAATCAATTATTTTTTAGATGCTCTTTAAAATGTATATTCTCATTTTGCAATTGAAATCTTCTGAAGACCACTTTACTCTTGTATTTCATAGGGAAGATAGGAGAAATGGTTGCCATGGTAACAAAATATAAATATTTTCCCATACTTATAAATTTTACATCTGAATTCAAATGTTCTGTACTGTCGGGAACTAAATATATGTCGACACAAAAATCTGGTGTGACAAGCACAGAACACAACTTTCGATTACCGAAGGTAAGAGAAAGTTGTGTGCTGTGCGCCAGTCACACCAGATTTTTTTTTAATGAATTAAATTCATAAGAGATTATTGGGACATCGAGCTATAATTTTTTTAATGATTTATTAAAAAAATTATCGTAACTAATTTTTTTGTTATCAAGCAAATACAAAAAAACAATCAGCCCCAATAATCTTTAATTTTTTTAAATTTAAAAATGAATTTATTGTTATTATTAATCACATATTAATTAAGAAATTTTTAAAATAAGCTTAGATGATTTATTTAAAAACCAACTGTCAAATTAGTTCAGCATTCTTGCAATAGATGGCAGGCTAGTCTAACAGCTGATCCCCTTTTGGCCTATAACTGGCCTATATTTATATATTTATATATTTTTATGCTTTTATAAAAGATACATCTATATAAATAAAAATGAATGAAAGTAAAAATTTATTCATTATTGATTCACCTGCTAGGGTACTTTTACCGCTTGATAATACAATAGTGGCACAAAAACATTGAGAAAAAAATTCGGATTGTCATTTAATGATAAAATGGAGTCTGAGGTTAGCATATAAACCTCAATTTCTTGGTCTTACGCAAGTTTCTATAGTATTTAGAATTAATAGATTAGAATTGCTTTCTTTAATAAATAGTAAAAAATAGTTTATATAAATAATTTAAATAAAAGCGAAAGTTATTTTCAGACTTAATCGGTTTAAAGCAAAAATAAAAAATAAAATATGAATTTTGTCTTACAACAGGAGACAAAAATCAAGTTTCGTACTCACAGTACAATAATGTTCACACTCACCAAACACAAGCGGAAACACCATAAAAATGCGGACAAAATGACACCAAGCTCGACCAGATTGAGAGAAAAAGGCACAAGAAAAAAGAGAAAAGAGCAGGAGCCAAAAAAAAACACGTGCGCTCGACTCAAGAGATTAACTCAAAATTAAACTGAAATTTGCGATACAGAATCATTGAGATATATTAGAAAAAAAATTTGTTTTCTAGTAGGCCCATTTCATAGTTTAATTAACTAATGTGTAATATAAAGTTTTGCATTTGGTCGTTGATTGAATTAAAGCCATTGAGAAGGATTTTGGTTTGTTGAGGATCTCTTTAATGATACAACTCTCTCTCTCTCCCCCACTCTTCAACTCGGAGTTCAATTCATTTAAGGAAGATAGAGCCTTTGAATTGGATTTTATGAAGTCCATAGTTATATTTTCTGATATAAGAATAAAATCCTCGAATTGCACCAAAGATTCAAGTATCTGGTTTCATTCGTTAATTAAAAATTATAAAATCGATCCTTTTTGTTATCAATTATATATATTTTAAAAAAATAATTTATTTTAGTTTCTAAAAAAAAAAATCATTAATTTTTTTTTTACAAGCTTTTTGAAGTGTATTTAAAAAAAACGTATTCAAAATGTAATTCTTTGTATGAAATAATTATCTTAGTTTCTAACAAAAGATAAACTCTATCCTATTAAAAGTATGATTTCTAAAGATATGAAAGGAAATATAAATTAAATTTTTAATACCTAAAAAAGATTTTAATATAAAATATTAAGCAAGAGAATTTTTAAGTTTGTTGTTTTATAGACAGACAGTCTGTTCAAAAATATATTTTAACAATCAGATTAACATAAAAACTCAAATTTTATACTTCTCGGCAGGGGTGGGTCATAAACAAGGCGCGTCCCGTCGAATATGGGGGCCCCCGAAATTGATTATCATTGATATAAAATTTCATTTCATTTTTATAAAAAATTTATCAATTGACTTATGAAATTCAATCAATATTTTAATGTTTCCTTTTAAAATAAATTATTGTCATTTTTGAAAACGATGAAACACCTGTTTTTATTTTCTCTTACCTATATGTATATGTTAATATACATATATAGAAAGTAAGTATTGGATTCATATCAAAAATTTGTCGAGATTTTGATGGATATACACGTTTTGAGGTCCCCTGAATCCAAAAAAAAGTGGTTTTCGCGACATGGTCTGGGCTCAATTTGAAGTGTAAAGGAATTGAGCTAGGTGGTTGAAATTTTACTTGGTATATTTAAGTTAGACACCCACCTAGGGCGTAAAAATAAGCTTTTGATCAAATTAGGGCAAAAAGTTCTAGTACTTTACTGATGTAGTTTTTCAGTTTTTTTCGATTTTCTCAAAATTCGCTCCAAAAATTTTGATTGAAACTCAAAAATCAATTATTTTTTAGATGCTCTTTAAAATGTATATTCTCATTTTGCCATTGAAATCTTCTTTACTCTTGTACTTCATAGGAAGGATAGGAGAAATGGTTGTCATGGTAACAAAATATAAATATTTCCCCATGTTTATAAATTTTACATCTTGAATTCAAGTGTACCACTATCGAAATCAATGACTACACAAAAAATCTAGTTATGATAAGCACAGAACACAACTATCGATTACCGAAGGTGCGACAGTCACACCAGATTTTATAGTATGAATCTAAGATTTCTGTGTTTCTTTCAGGTATATATAAATATGAATCTAAATGAATATATACCTGAAAGAAACTACACAGACATTTTAGATTCATAAACTATTGTTGCATGGGATGGGATGCGAACACCTAGCACAAAAGGGAAGCACTCTATCAATGTGCAACAGTCCAGAGGCGAAATGTCTCTTCCTCATGAAAAATAACCAAAAATAAATATTTTTGCGTATTATCCGTTTATATGTAGACAAGATGATTATGGCGCGGCTTCGCCATAATCAACTTAGCCCTGGCGGGCGGCGTCTCGTACGCGTTTAGTAGTTGAAATTTTGAATTTGCCTCTCCGACTCCGCCCCGCCCTCTCTGAATTTCGCCAATCAGCGCTGTCCCTGAGGCATCGCTGAGGCCTGATTGGTGCGTTCACACATCTGACACCGGTTTAAGGGCTTTATATATAAGTATGATGATATTTCGATCCCAGTGATATGGAATCATCTTCGGTAATCAAGAGATCTTTTGTATTCCATGAATGCAATTTTTATAATCAATTCATGGAATGCTCAGCTTTTTTAACATATTGGATAGGAAAAATTAACGATTTACAAAACATATGTTGATTGTACTGAAGATGACGGGGATCGAAATTTCTATGTGAAAAATTTTAGATCTGAGTTGGCCTAAAATATAAAAAGATTTGTAATTTACTTTTAATTAGAAGATTTGATCTTTAGTTTATACCCAGCTCTATTTTAATAGATTATAGAAATAAATATCTATCTGAGTTTGGGTCTAATTAAATTTTGTAATTTTTTTTATAGCGCTCATATTCATTACTGACAAGTAGCAAATAGAAGGGAAAATAAGCTGCTTTAGAAAGACTAATTCTTCAACAAGCAACGAACCAACTAACCAACCAAGCAAGCATCTTCCATCCTTCTTCAGTTGATTAGTTACTTGATGCAGCGAGCATCAAACAGCAGCCCTTAAATAAAGACGTCCTGCATCACAAGTTGCCAATTAAGGGTCTCAACTTCTCCTCCTTCATCGAATCGAGAAGATGGAAGGAATTTATTTTAGAAGGATTTTCATTCAATTCATTAAATTATATAATATTATTATATTAGAATTTTTTTTTTTTGAGGTTTAATTAACGTGCTTGTACGTATCATTTCAGCGTAAATGAAATAGGAGAAGGTTATTATGTATGATGGGCTTTATTAAAAAAGAATATCAAATTATTATGAAATTTTATAACTTATTATTATTCAAATTTTAAAAGCCTTTTGAAGGAAATAATATCGCATCTATTATAAGAATTTAAAAATATTTATACTTTCTTTTATGTATATAATGAGAGTAGAGCTAATGTATTCTGACTAAATCGAAATACATCTCCAACATCATCCTAGCAAGCAGATAATAATTTGATAAAATTCAAATGATCTTTTGGGTAACTTTGAAATTTAAAAGTATATATCTCGATTTTAGATTTAGACCCATTGTAGACATTTTTTTGGGGTGAAAAATGGAAACATGAGTTATTATTACTATTATTCTTACATGTAAAAATAGAACCTAAGTTTACATGTAAGATATTCTGCGAACTCATTACTGTAAACTGATAAATAGAACAGGCAATATCTGTCATATATTCGCAAGAATATTATTTTAAAATCACAGTCAATTTTTTTCTGGTTTTTACTACTTTGGCTATAATAAAATAAATATATTTTTTCAAAGTATGATGAATCCCGCGGGCAGGAAAAATTTTCAAGGATTTGCCACCCCTGCCATATATCATTCTAACTGTGAGTATACACTAAGACCTTGTATATCTTATTTTATAAGCATTTAATTACCAACCGGCTCAATATATTTGCCTTTAATGGTAGATCTGTTATCTGTGATGAGAGCTGTAGGTCCTATTTAGAATTTATTTGGAAGGGAAAGTGGTAGATCCCGGGCCGCTGCTCTCCCTCCAAAACAAAAGACAAAATTTTAAATAACCTACTGTAGAAGTTCATCATTTGGCTTCCAGATCACTGTCCCCTACTTTAATTAATATCTACAGCCACCATATCACTCGTATATCCACCCCCTGACCTTCCAAATAAAGCTTAGAATTTTATATACTCTCCCTTTTTTATCTCAAAATTTACAGGTTACAGAATTTATTTTTCTCAACAAGTATCTCCTAAGCACTAGTTATAGAGTTTTTAAAAAGTCGACTTGAAAGTCAAAAAGTCGACTTTCAGAAATGATTAATCGATTCCGAGAATCGAAAAATATCAAGTCGATTCCAAAATCGAAAATCGACTTTTTGAGGGTCTTTTCCATCTCTAACCTATTTAAAAAGCCGGAAATTAAAAAAAAAAATATATTTTGCAGGAACAATGAATAAAATAACAGAAAGGCTCCAATGAATTTTTAAAGACATCCCATAAAAACATAAAAAACATAAAATCTATATATATAATTCGCTAATGTCCGTCTGTTCGTCTGTCTGTCCGTCTGTTTGACCAACTTCCTGTTGGAATTTTGAAACGAGATTTTGCATTCTTATAGAGGATGTTATGGAGAGTCCCGGAAAAATACTCAGGTCCTGAAATTCCTATAACTTTTTGAGTTATGTGATGAAGATAGGGCAGCCTGGTGGATATTATTGAAAAGGGTGAATAAATAGATCCAGAGCTTTAGGCAAATTTATTCGGATTATATCCCTCCGCTATAGTTATTAATTCCTAAAGTTACGATTTCTTCTATAGGAAATTTATAGAGACATATTATGTATTCTTTGCATTTATATATTCTATGAATGTAAACAAATCTTCAAACAGGCACTGGATTGAAATAACAATGATAATTTTTTTTCATAATTAAGAAAAGGCGAGGGTCCGCCGCAGGCGGGTCGGAGCCAGCTAGCGGGAGGTCCAGCGGGCGGCGCGGCTAGTATTTGTTATAATTAAAAGGTGAAAAATATGAATATGTTGAGTTTGACCTTTAAGAAGCGATAAATTTGCAATTCGAATATTTTTTAAAATTAATTTTATCAAACTTATAATAAGTATAATAAAATTCATTTCATTGTTGAAACAGCTGTTTTATTTTTTCGTCTGTATTTAAATACTTTATATCTTGTTTTTATAACTGAATATATAATTAAATGTATTCTCTACTGTTTTCTTCATAATAAAATTTCTACTTTAATTTTGAAATAAATTTTTTTTTATTACTTGAGAGAGAAATTCGACCTTTAGAGGGCGAACTATCATTAATTCATCTCAAAAAAAAAAAAGCTGTTGAAAGTTATAAAAGAAAATAAAAATTCTTTACTTCAATTAATATTTCAACGTACAAACGTTTTGTTGTTGTGCCAAATTAATCCTTAATGTTGATTATTTATTAATTAAACGTAGAGTGAATAGAAGAGTAGGTGGTTCGTATTCAGGTGGTTTGTCTTTCGACGATCTCAAAGGACCAAGTACAAATGGAAAAATCATTGGCGGGAGCCGTGTAAATCGGAGTACATCAAGGGCAATACACTCAAGCAACGGGATGTTCCCAAGGGACATCCACCACCACTAGGATAAAGAAGGAGTTGTTAAACCGGCGATGACCCTCTCCGGGGACCGAGTTCCGGTCAGCAAAGTTCCTATCGATTCGTTCCAAAACCCTTAACGCAGCCAACACTCTTTCTTTCGTCGTCTCTTTACTTTCTCTATCCTTTTATTTCTTTCTTCATCTATTAATTACAACACAAGATATTTTAATTAAAAAGCCATACAGCGGAAAATATTAAATTCATCTCTACATTTGTTATATAATTATTGATAACAAAAGACACATTTTTTGAGATCGAAATACTTTTCAATAAATAATATTTTTTCAAGTTAATAAAGTTCCCGGTTGACCGATCTGGAGCTCGGTCGTTTTCTTTTTTTTTTTAAGTGGAACTTTTATTTGAGCCCTCGGGGCATGGCGTAGAGGTTAGCGTGCTAACCTCGTATACCAAACGTCGCGGGTTCGGACCCCAGGCAGTCCGATGATTTTATATAAGGCATTTGGATACCAAATGGCTTATATAAGAATGCCTGGACCCCAATATGTATAATAATAAATAACGGTTATCGTCTAAAGTCTTAAATGGCCTAAGTTGCCGAAAAGACTGCGTGAATGTGTGTGTGATTGTGAGTGTGAATGAGAAAAAAGTGTGAATGTTTAAAAAAAAAAAAAAAAAAACTTTTATTTGATGGCTTCAAATTTTTTCGCTCTTCTATCAGCATGTCGCGTTACAAGCCGTGACGTCAAAGACCGTGACGCTATAAGCCATGACGTCACAAGCCGTGAGGACAAAAAATAGGAAAGTTGAAATTTATATGACGAATTATAAAAAAAACAATTGTGAAATTTAATTATTCAATTTTTAAATTGATAAAATATAATTTTTAAAATGATTCAAATCTTCAATTATTAAATAAATATTGTTCTCAGTTTTTAACATGCGTCTTTTGATTTCCCATTTTCCAATTATTAAGTTAAGATTAAAAACGCGATTTTAATACCCTTAATTGAATAATTTTCTGAAAATTTTCAGTTAAACGCCTACAATCCGAAAAAAAAGTTTAACTTATGTAAGTGGTTTCATAAAACCACACAATGATTTTTTTTTTTTATAAAAATGGAAAAAGCTAAAAAAGAACATTAGTAAAGTACTAGTACTCGAAGTTTCCCAAAGACGTCATCAATGGTAATTTGAATATTATAAGCTTGACCTTCATGGTATCACTTGTTGATATTTTAAAAATTATTACATTCGTTGCACATATTTGACTGCATCCTCTTTCTTATTCAACATATCAGCTACAGCCACGTTCTACTAATCAATCTAAAAAATTTATTACTGGTATATTAAGTTCACTGCTAGTTGTGTCAAAATATTTTTTAGTCCCATCTCCACTTATTTTAGCGATGGAAAAGTCGACTCTGAATTTAATCAAGAATCGATCTTTTACTGAAAATAATCGACTTTTTAGAATCGAGTTGAAACTCTTTCAAGTCGATTAGAATCGATTCTCACTGAACGACTTCGACTTTTTTCTTTCAATACTTAGTTCCGATGGTAATATAGTTTGTAATGTTTTCATTGATTGACTTTCATCTTTCTTTTAAAACCTACACCTAACACACCAATCAACACGCTTTCTAAGATCGGTTAGTGAAGATATGTGTCTTAATTCCTCAATTTTAATATTTTTATGTTTTATTTTGTTACTCAACTTTGATATTTTATTTTAATGTTCGGAGCCGTATCACTTGCAATTTCTGGATAGAATATTCTTTTTATAAAAATATTGAAAACAATATTTGTGTGTGTTGTATTTAATAAAATGTTTAAATACTTAATAAATCTTATAAATAAATAAATATATTTAATATTTACTAAGTATCTCCTAAGCACTAGTTATAGAGTTTTTAAAAGTCGACGAAAGTCGACTTTCAGAAATGATTAATCGATTCCGAGAATCGAAAAATATCAAGTCGATTCCAAAATCGAAAATCGGTTTTTCGAGCGCCTTTTCCATCCCTAACCTATTTAAAAAGCCGGAGATAAAAAAAAATACTTTGCAGGTACAATGAATAAAATAACAGAAACACTCTTATGATTTTTTAAAGACATCCCATAAAATTTCGATTTCCTTTTACTGTAATTTTTTAAAACAAGTACTTTCTCTTCTTTTATCGTCACTGATTGATGATAATGAGAAGAATTTTGGCAATGAAGAGAGCAATTTCTTCTTATCTATCTATCTGTAAGCCTCCATTTATTCTTCTGTCCATCTGTCTGTCTATTCTTCTGTCGCCTCTGTGGGTCCTTTAGTCTTTATATTTCTGTGTGTGCGTGTGTGTATATACGTGTGTGTGTGTGGGAGCCATTTCGCTTATTGATCCGCGGGAATGCATAAATTATTCCCATCGCGAGCGAAGTGCGCACGACACTCACACACCCAAACTCACACGCATACATTGCTAGTACACGTTCAATTATTCACAATTACTCGGGGCTACCTGAGCACCTGAGCGTGTTTATCGTGACTCGGATGATACCAAATAATGTTGCATCGCTACAACACCAAAAAAAAAAAAAAATCAGACGTTTTGTTTTGCTTAATCGAATTCGGAAAATAAATGATAAATGAAATATGGATTGCAAGGGAGAGATAGATCTCTGGTTGGAGGATTATATAAAAGCGGTTAGTAATTAACCCGTTAATGGGGGAAGTGAAATGATATTTACAAATATAGTATAAATATTATAAAAACAATCCGGGAAGTCGGAAAATTTATTTTTAAAATTTTTTCTCTTGGTCAGATCCCACCATAAACTATTTTCACTAATAGCAAAAAATACAATATAAAGACATTTTATCAAGAATAGAGAATACTAATTTATTTTAATCATTGATAAATTCACATTTGTATGTATTGATATTGTTGTATTGTTTTTGAATGCTATTGCTATTATTGTATTGTAATGATATTGTTGGACAGGTTTTTAAAGCTATTGCATTTTTTGTAGTGTTTTTGTATTGCATTATATTGTTTTTATTGGTATGTATGTAATTTGATAAGGACATTAACTTTGAAAGATTTCCTTTTATATAAATATGTTTGTATATATACTTCTAGGGCTGAATGGGGCAACCTAACCATGGGCGTAGCCAGGGGGAAGCAGGGGGGCCAGTGCCCCCCCTGGCTTGTCCTAAAAATTTTAAAAAAAAAAACAAATATATATTTTTTCCATTGGACATTTTTTTAACGCCCCAATCCACTACATTAATTTAATTTTTTTTTATCTAAATAAATAATTAATAATCTATGTATATATTAATTGAAACCCTCCCCCTCTCGCCCTAACGAGGGGTTGCCCCCCCCCTAACAAAATGTCTGGCTACGCCCATGAACCTAACAGCCGACAAAATTAAAAAAAAATTCACATTATTGCAGCTATTATTGTCAAGATTCCAATTCTAAAGATTTTGTGAATTTTTTAAGGTCAAATACGACATTAATTCCTGTTTAGATATCAATAATTGGAAATTTGGTATCAGATTGTATACCGTGAGAAGCGGAATATTTGAAAATGCGGTAATTTCTGTAAAATTCTTCTCCAGCTCAGTTCGTATTAAGTCAAATTTTTTGGACTAACAGAGAGAAGAAAAAAACTTTTTGTTCAGAAGGTCATTGGTTTGCTTCCCTTCCTGAGTGATAAATTTAAAATAAATTTGCTAATCAGGCTGTGAGCCGGCTTGTATTCTCTCAATCTCAATAAAAATAAAATTGCCGACCTCGCATGAGATTTAATTTAAAATTCTCATTATTTTAACCCAGTCACAGGCCAAAATTTTACTGATAGATTCTTAATAAAAAAAATTTACTCATTCATCTAATATGATAATGATAAATTCTTCAGTAGATTTTATATAAAATGATTGGTTTTTGAAAATTCTACGCCCTTAATGGATTCCTTTTGGAATATTTTTTTCATTATTTGAAAAAGTCAATCTTCTTTTATATCAAAAAGTCATGTCCCATTATGGTGTAGGATTACCAGACTCAATGACCAAGAGTGGGAGGCTCCCCTTTCAACACTTAATTATTTGTCCAAATTCTATTAAAAAAAGGCTTCGCTTTTTTGTATATCTCTTCTGGTTTTGGCAACCCATTCAACACTGTTAGTACTTTAACTAAAATAAAAACTAACATTTTTTCACAGAAAATAAATAATATTTGTATAAAATTTAAAGTTTTGTAAATTTAAGAGACCTACTGAGTTCTTTCTAAGGATTAAAATAATATTTTTGGGGGAGGAAAAGTTATTTCCACCCCTCCGAGGTGAGCGAACGTTAATTGTATGGCTTGACGAACAATAGAAAACAAAACAAGAACTTTTAATGAACATTTTTGTTATAATAAATCCGGATAATATAAAGTTTTTCAGGAAATGATGTATATATTAATTCATATAATATTCCCTCTAAAATTAGAACTTAGATTTTCACAGACAATAAAATAATAAAAAGGAAAAAATATAATGGGGAAGTAAAATTTCATAAGGCATGAAATTACCATAAATGGTAATAATTTTTAATAACATGTAATGTTTAAGAGCAGAATAATAGAGAAAGATAGAACATCAAAATTAGCCATTCATTTACATAGAGATGAAAAAAATTTTGTTCGATCATCAAATTGAATAAATATTTTTATTAATTGTTCGTCCCTGTTTAGATTAATGAATTATCTTTCTGCCAAAAAATAGAGATTAAAGTTTTAAATTTGGCTTTCATGACGTCACAAATTTCTCATCAGGTTGTCTGTCCTTTTTTCTCTTAATAACATTGCTAAATTCAGCAGAAAAATGTTGAAAATATGCTAGGGAAAAATTAAATAAAAATTATTATATTGTCGACATTTCGGTTGATCTAGACTTTCTTCAGGATACATAGTCAGGGTAATTTTTTAAAGTGCAACTTTAATTTGATAGCCTCAAATTTTTTCGCTCATCTATCAGCATGTCGCGTTACAAACCGTGACGTCACGTCTAGGGCCGTGACGCTAGATCAACAATTTGTATTAGATTTTGCTTTTAACTACGATCACTTTTGTTTTTGTAAATTTTAAAAGAAAAAATATAGGCTTAATTTCAAACAGTATTTAAAATTTTTTGGTATTTTGGGAAGGGGGACTCCCCTCCCCCAACCCCCTCCCTGTTGAATCTCTATATCCAAACATCGGCTATGGTTCTGTTACATATGTCTAGTGTGCGGGCTTTAAGGTGCGCGTCTCGAAAAGCCGTTAGAAGACGATTCAGTACCGAGTTACTTGAGGCGGCAAGAGATGGCGTTAGTTTTTCCCATAGGAATACAAGAGATTTATTCAAATTTCATTTGAAAGATTCCAGCTAATTAATTAAGGATAAAAAATGAATTATTTTTTAAATTACTAATTTAATTATCTACAAGATATAGAGCGAATTTTTTAAAAATATCTTTTATTTAATGCGATTAATCAAAAAAGAAATTTTATTTTTTCGAAAATCAAAAAAAGGGCTTCTATAAGTTGTAGATATTTTAAATAACTTTAATTTAAAAAAAAAATTTGAGGTCGATAGCTTCGAAATTGTGGCCGCAATCTCCCAAAATTAGCACCCCGAGACGCGCACCTTAAGGTCGCCATTTTTGCTAATAAATATGCGCCTAATAGTTAGGCAACAACTAGGCTTGTTGTGTTCCAGTTAGTCTTTTATCTTCAATTTATTACTCATATGATAATTTTTGCAATTGCCTCTATCAAGTCAATTTGTTAATATTAAGTAAAACAAAAGTTTATATCTTCAGGGAGCAATCCTATATCCAATTTGCCTAATGTGTATTATCCCATTGAGCCGAAATTTTACTACATACAAGAGTTAGTTAAAAATGGACATAAAAAGACCTATAAATAGGCATTTCCATGTTTGATAGCCACTTTAACCTCTATTTATTTATTCCCTCTGATTATTTTGAGCTGTTTTTAGATTATCGGATTCCAATTACTCATTCCTATTTATTTCCCTGGGCTTTTACTTGCTTATAGGACAACTTTTCTTATTACCTATTCGTTGTTTTCCCCCTCTACAAAAGATTGTTATCACAACTTAAATAGAATCAAGATTATTTTGAAAGGCAATAAATAATAGGCATTCAAGATGAGATTATTTATTTAAATTTATTATAGTAGACCAATTTAAATGAAAATCAATTCTCAACTCTTTTTTTCTTTCTTTAGAATCGAGGGTGAGGGGGAGGGAATAGGAAATTTACTTTAACAACTTAAAAAATTTTTAGAACTTATTATCTGCAATGCGGCGAGCGAAGAATAAGAAGAGTATTTGTATTGGGAAATAGTGGCGGATTAAGATACGCCCGCTCAGGTGGGGGAAGTTAAATAAGATCATGCAAACGCATTTTGAAAATAACAGGTTTTTTTCTTTTCTCAACTTAAACACGTTTAAAAAAAAAAAAACTTGGAATAAAAAGTTTTTGTTTTGCCAGGCCTATATCTTTTATATTTAATTTCTCCAATTATTGTAAATAATAAATGTTCTGGGCCGAAAAAAATTGTCTTTTTTCTTTGGGCTTCTCAATCTATTTCACGGCCTTCCTTGTAAAAAATCTGGTGTGACTGGCGCACAGCACACAACTTTCTCTTACCTTCGGTAATCGAAAGTTGTGTACTGTGCTTGTCACACCAGATTTTTCGTGTCGACATAGCCTATTTAGTTTCCGCCGGATATATGAATTAGATGTAAAATTTATAAGTATGGGAAAATATTTATATTTTGTTACCATGGCAACCATTTCTCCTATCTTTCCTATGAAGTACAAGATTAAAGTGGTCTTCAGACGATTTCAATAGCAAAATGAGAATATACATTTTAAAGAGCATCTAAAAAATAATTAATTTTTGAGTTTTAATCAAAATCGTTGGAGCGAATTTTGAGAAAATCGTAAAAAACTGAAAAAGTACATCAGTAAAGTACTAGTACTCTTTGGCGGATGTCTAACTTAAATATAAAATTTCAACCTCCTAGCTCAAATCCGGCTCCTATTTTTCTTCTGAAGTACAAGAGTAAAGTGTGCTTCATAAGATTTCAAGTTTAAAATGAGAATATATATTTTAAAGAGGATGAAAAAAATATTAGATTTTTGAATTTTAAACAAAATCCTTGGAGCGAGTTTTGAGAAAATCGAAAAAAAACTGAAAAAGTACATTAGTAAAGTACTAGTACTTTTTGGCCGATTTTGTTCAAAAGCTTATTTTGAGTGTCCGGGAGGGTACCTAACATAAATATAAAATTTCAATCCGGTAGCTCAATTACTTCATGCTAAAAAAAAAAATCAAAATCGTTAAAGCGTATTTTGGGAAATCGAAAAAATGCACCACAAGAGAGGGAAATTTCTTTACAAAAAATTGTAAAAAAAAAATATGGGGCTGAAAGGTGGTAGAAAATAAAAAAAGTTCAAAAAACACCAAGTCATAAATTTCAATGATTAACTTTTTGACACTTGATATTTAATATTTCGACATTTTTGTGATGATCACTTCTGAGATGACACAATAGTGTTGAAAAATTGAAATTTTTAATAAATCATTAAAATTTATAGCTAAAATATTGGTACGGTGGCCTGGTGCAATGAACAGCATGCCTATGCTCAGGAAAGGCGGAGATCCTGGGTTCGATTCCCTGGGGCCATGGGATGTTTGGCCTCACCAATAAAAAACACTCACAGTCTTGTTAAATTAAAATTTATGTTCTAGTGAGATGTTCACTCAACTATGAGTTGAAAATATACACTAGGTTATGTGTTTCAAATTATTTATTAATTAAATCACTTGACGCGTTTCGATTTTTACATCATCATCGGAAGTGTTATTACTTACTAGGTTAGTAGGTTAGTAAGTAATAACACTTCCGATGATGATGTAAAAATCGAAACGCGTCATGTGATTTAATTAATAAATAATTTGAAACACATAACCTAGTGTATTTTCAACTCATAGTTGAGTGAACATCCCATTATAATAATGTTTCAACAAGAGCCCACGGTAGAAAGTTTAAATATGATTATGTTCTAGTGTTTGTAATTTCCAGACTATAGTACTTCAACTAAAACCTACAGTTGATAGTTTAATTCTAATTAAAAGTTTTTTTTTTTTGTGATTGTATATTAAATTAATGCATGATGATATCACATTTAATTAATTATCATAGCATCCGATAGTTAAAACCAAAATTTCAAGTAGCTTTTGAGACAACATGTACTTAGTATGTGAAAATCATCATAATCACTTTACAATTAACAATTTAACTCTCTCTGGCAATTTCATAGCAGACAACTTTTTAAGATAAATAAAACATTAATCACGAGCCTCATCTTCATACGCCTCCTTTAATTATCGGCCAAATGCATGGACCATTAGGATCCTTTTTTTCGTGCACAAGTTTAATTATCCTCCTCCTACTCCTCATTCTCAAGAGCGATTGATTTTATCGGATGACGGACATCGGATTAAGAGCCTAACAGCCTCTGAAAAAGCAACTAATGGTCCATCTCGGTTGTCGGCTTTCTTAGAGGGTGGTCCCGGATCTCACTTAATCGTCGTAGCCATCTATCGGCAATATTTGAAATTACTTTTCGAAAATTACCTCCCATCAAATACTAGAAGATAATTAATCGATTATCCGAATAGGATTTATTCTTTTTTCTAGTAAAAAGAGTAGACTAGATAATAGATAAATTGAATTGTTAAATCTTCTTCTTAATAAGGAAAGGTCCAAAATCGGGCTATTTTTTTCTAAAGTGGAACTTTTATTTGATTGCCTCAAATTTTTTCGTTCCTCTATCAGCATGTCGCGTTACAAGCCGTGACGTCAAAGGCCGTGACGCTACAAGTTATGACGTCACAAGCCGTGACGACAAAAATAGGAAAGTTGAAATTTAATATATATGACGAATTATAAAAAAATAATTGTGAGATTTAATTATTCAATTTTTAAATTGATAAAATATAATTTTTAAAATAATTTAAAATGATTCAAATACTAAATAAATATTGTTCTCAGTTTTTAACATGCGTCTATTGATTTCCCATTTTCCTATTATTAAGTTAAGATTAAAAACGCGATTTTATTACTCTTAATTGAATAATTTTCTGAAAAATTTTCAGTGAAATGCCTACGATCCGAAAAAAGTTTCACTTGCATCATGGATTCATAAAACCACACAATGTTTTTTTTTTTTTAATTTTAAATGAAATAAAGTTTTGAAAACTCTAAAAAATGAAAATTGCTGGACCAGAGCATAGCTACACCTTGAAATAAATACAAGATGATTGATTCTATTTGATATTTGAACAACTTTTCTCGTTGTTTTACACATCTTACTGTACCAGAAACTTTCCTAGCCCGAATTTAGACCCTAGGCCTTATCCTATAGACTGCTAACATATTACGTAACGCCTTTATTGACAATTTTCTAGATCCCCCCCCTTGTCACAGTTAGTCACATACAAACAAACCCCCCTAATAAAATTTCTTATACAAAATGCATGGATCATTTTACCCTTTTTTTTTTTAAAAATTTTATAAATTAGGCCCTACACTTTGAATTGTTATGTCGCACTTAGAGAAACCCCGGGTCCCCCATGTCACAATTAGTAACGTTTTGTCCACACCCCTTCCCCTGCCCCTGACGCGTTACCTTGTTCCTTTAGAAAAAAAAAATATTTATTATTGAAACGCCAGCGAGGTTTTTTCATCCCTTATAAGATCAAACTATTGTTTTTTTTTTTTTTTTACATTAATTCGAAATAACAAGAATAAAAAAAAATCATTCTTTTTTATTCCGAAAGTTTCTATTTAATTCGATTAGCAGATAAGTTTTAATTTTTAAGTATCAAAATATTTCTTTCTTTAAATTTTATTTGAGAAATTATTTATTTAAATAATAGCTAAGTTTATTACAAGGGTGGGTACAAATATTTTTCTTGGAAATTAAATGTTATTTTTAAAATAAAATTTTAAAAATTAATACTTTAAAATTGTATATATATTCCTGTACACAAGTACAGAATGCACCTTTAAATTACCAAGTATATAAAGTAAGAGAAAGTTGTATGCTGTGCGACCAGTCACAACGGATTACCCCCCCCCCCCCCCGAAAAACTCTGGATCCGCCCTTGGTTTATTATCCCGTGTTTTGAGGACGGCAGTAATTCTTTTTCTAATTAAAAACACCCTTCGAGTTTCGAAGAGCCCTGCTTCCCTTCTTGAGCAATTGAATTATATTGGCTACCAATTGAAAGATAAAATTTCCTTTTGAATTCATAATCTATTCGACTAATCAATCCCTTAACTATAATAACCGATGGTGATAATGATTAAATAATATTTGAACTAAACTCTCAAAGTTTTTTCTTCCTAAATAACATAATGTTTATTTTTGGACTATACTTGGCAGACATTGGCGCACGTTGTTTTTGTTCTTCCCCCACCAAAATCCAATGAATAAATATCTGGACAAAGTTGTTGTTCTGTTTTTGCATAGGCGTTTCGAGCATCCCCCCGAAGTTCTCCACCCCTGTATATCGATTGCGGCGGAGAGGGCACCCTTAAAACCCTAAGAACCCTTTGCTTGACTGGCTGACCTCGTTGTGCCCTTCCTCTCCCTTTGGCCATTTGTCAGTGACTGGGGGAGTCCCTGTCCCGATGCTGACCGAAGATAGCCCCACTAAGAGACACGCCCAGCCGCCCGAAGATAGCCGCATAGGAATTTACAAAATATCAACTTACACTAGGACTATTACTACTACTACTACTACCTGCGACTAGGGCTTGTTTATATATGACCAAATGGGGAGGAAAAAATAAACTAAGTGTAATATACGTAACAAAATAAATAGTGCCCTTTTTTCGTTAAATATTCCAGATTTTTTTTTTAGTAATGCACCTTTGCATGTATTCAGGAAAATTTTTGAATATTGAATATATCGTCGGTCCAGTACAAGATTGGTCAAACTCAAAAAAAGCGATTTTTCAGGAGAGCCGATTAAAGTTTCTGCTTTTCCTTTCCGTTAATAACCGTTGCCTGCGTTATCCGATTGCTGAAATTTTGCACGAATCATCACAATCATAAACTCTCCTATTAATTTAAGGTTTTTCCATATCAATACCATTATTTTTTCTTCAGTAATTTATGGGAATTATGATCATTTCTTGCACCGAAATATTTCAGGTTTTTTAAAGAGATGATTCCCTCTTGCACGCCCCCCCTCCGCTCCACAAATACAAGATGGCTCACTTACCCGTGCTCAATCAAGGGGTGATCCATTAAGTTGTTTAAGGAGCGGACTTGCACAAAGATAGTAGAGGCCATTTGAAGATAATTTGTGCAAAAAACTCAAAATTGCATTTTTTGAGTTTGACCGGTCTTGAACTTATTTAAAAATTTGTCAAAGATTGATTAAATTAATTTATAAACAGATAAATGAGATTATTTTGAAAATATATAGGTACATAATATATGATATTTAACCGAAAGGAGAGAAACATTTAAAGGATAAATTCGTCTAGAATTAACACCTGTTGTTAGTTCTACCAGGCTATTATAATTTTGCTATTAAATTAATATTATATATAGTTTGCTGTATTAAATTTTATCAGAGGGAATACTGTAGTTTGAAGATAAATTAGATCAATATATGGACCCTGTTACGCATTAGTGTGTCAAGCCCCATCTACCGAGTTTTGAAAAAATTAACATTAAAGTTTTTTGTTTTCATTAATAATAAAAAAGAATCATGTAAGGGATATAAATTTTTATAAAGATCAGGTAAAAGAAAAAAAAATACATATTTAGGCTTATAAGCTCATCTCAAAAGATCCGTTAGATCTCTCTTCTATTATATTCAACAATCATTTTAAAAATGGGAGATTTTTCCCTTATGTTGGTTCTCGACATTCTTCCTAGGTGTCTGCCGAGAATTGAATGCAGGCACCGTGAAGGCAATTTTGGCCAACAGGTCACCACAGTCCCTACAGTCACATAACATTTTATTTAAATTGTTTATCGCGTCGTATCCCCTTCTATCAGAGATGTCTGATTGACTTGATGTCAAACAGACTGAGTAGCTGCTGATCATAGCTGGAGTAAAGTTCATAAATTATGATTCATAATGTTCAACAGAAATCTCACGAACCTCTTCTGAACTTGCTCAAGTGCATTTCTTTGATAAGCCTAAATAAGACTCCAAATCAACTGAACGAAATCTAGGTGAGGCCTGACAAGAGTAAAGTACAGAGACTTGATTGTGTTATGTTTGTGAAATTTCTAGAATTTCTAGTTATAAAACCAAGCATTTTATAACAGACTGAATTTGAACATCGAAATTGAGTTTAGAGTCGAAAATTACTTCCAATTCTCTCAACAATTCAACACGTGGTAAGGGATTTGTACTTATTAAATATTTAAAGACAATAATTGATTTCTTTTTGTAAAGCTCATCACAGTTCCAAACAATCAGAATAAACGCGGATTGATTTATATATTTTAAAGTCGTCAGCAAATAGTAGAACTTTTTTACTTGAGGGAAGACCAATTTTCTCTCCTAAATCTCTTCACATGATTCTAATTAACTAATAAATTTCTATTCAATTCAGTAGTGACGAAACAAGGGGACTTCATTTAGATAGTTATTTGATGGGGCAGGGATTTATTATCATCATATTTTACCAGATTTTTTGTAGAACGATTTGTCTTTTGCCCTCAAAATGGTTATTTTATTTATATCTCTGAAAATTGCAATGCTAACCTCAAGTCATAAATGTATGTTGATTAATAAATAATTAAACATAAATAAAAATCCTTGTAAGCATCAGAAACGCATCTCCTTTTCTAATAACTCATCTATCTCTTTCGCCGGAGTTCATTCATAATGAAATTACTGTTAGAGTAAATAAATCTGTTTGTTTGTATGTGTGAATGTGAGAGTGTTTGTTTGAGTTTTAGCCACTTAGCAAGTCTTATTGATATTGACTAAAATGTTCAATGGATTCTCAAGACTTGCTTTGAATAAGCGAAAGAGAGGGAGGGGGGAAGGGCCCTTTTGACCACAAAGGTCACGAAAACTGTCTGTTGAATGTCTTGACGTTGAACTAAATGGTTTCTTTTTAAATTCGAAAGGTAAACGAATGGAAAAAATAAATAAATAAATAATATAAGAAAACTTTTCATGTGAGAGGGAACATAATTTACTTTGAGTTTTCTTTTACGGTCATTAGTTATAAAAGATTTCTTTGATTCATATTTTATTTTACCTAATAAAAGAAAAATAAAATAATATATGTTAATTGGACCCTGTTATGCAATGGTGTGTCAAAGACCAAAAAATTCAAAATTGAGTTAAGCACGGAATATTGTTTCAAATGCTTTAATTAATAATATTTTTTATGAAATATGTCTTGAAAAAAATTATATTTAATGTTACTTGCACAATTGACAACAAAAATTATATATAATCCAATGAAAACAAAAAACTTTAATGTTGATTTTCTCAAAACTCGATATTTGGTCTTTGACACACCATTGCATAACAGGGTCCAATTATAGGCAGAGTTTGAGTAACTAGTTCTTGGTTAAAGTTCTTGCAAAAATATTATTGCTATAACCATTTGCACCGTAGCATAAAGTAGAGATGTCAAAAAAGACTTTCAATTTCATTTTTTAAAATATTGATTTCTCAAAGTAAAGTGAATGCTCACAATACCTAATAAAATAAAGGGTCGGACTAAGCCGAACGCACAACTTTGCCCACCCACTAATCAAGAAAAAAATATCCCCCCCCCCACTAGAGCCCCCCTAATGGTCCGATGTTATACATATTATATATCATTTTACTCGGGAGAAAGTCTAGTTTCTGAATATATAAAAAAAATTATAGGTTATGTAAGAAAAAAATATTGCCCTCCTGTGTGTCTGTGTGTCTCAACAAAAAATCTCAGGAACTAAAAGAGCTACGAGGTTAAAATTTTATATTTCAGTTAGGCACCCTCCTAAGGGGTGAAAATAAACTTTTAAACAAAATCGGCCAAAAAGTACTAGTACTTTACTGATGTACTTTTTCACTTTTTTTCGATTTTCTCAAAATTCGCTGCAAGGATTTTTTTTTTTAAATTCATCAATCAACTATTTTTTAGATAGTCTTTAAAAAGTATATCAGTGAAATTTTTCTATGAAATCGTTTGAAGTACACTTTACTGCTGTACCTTTACAGTTTTTTGCGATTTTCTCAAAATTCGCTGAAATGATTTTGTTTAAAATTCATAAATTAACTATTTTTTAGATGCTCTTTAAAAAGTATATCAGTGAAATTTTTCGTGTAAATTTTTTGAAGTACACTTTACTGATGTGGAAGCATTCGTAACTCAGCGCCATCTATGAATCATTGCGTGGTCAAGTTTGGAACTAAAGTGCTAAGAGCAACTAAATATATCTCGACACAAAAAATCTAGTGTGACCATGCTGACGGTGCACAACTTTCTCTTTCCTATTGGGGTAAGAGAAAGTTGTGTGCTGTGCGAACAGCCACACCAGATTTTTTTTTTTAATATTAAATGTGAATAGTTGTTTATTAAGTATTAAAAAGAACGTAGAACTATGTATTTTAAATAATAATCCGCTAATCAGGCAAACATCATCGGTGGCGTTCTAAGCTCAAATAATGACTTGGTTGTCATTTGTTAACATTAAATGTCCCTTTCTTAATACAAACAGGGATTACGCAAATGCTATTAGATAATTAGTAATATATTAAAGCCATTTACGAATAATTCATTAGAACAAAAGTTCAGAAATTTGATGTATCAACATCATAACAATAATTTTTTTTTAATTATTTGCAAAACAAAGAAAGAGATGACGACATTAAAACGTCACTCGAAATCTCTCTCTTTAAAATTATAGAAGATAAAAGCTTACCGATATATTGTATCTATTAAGCATGAATTTTGGTGAATGGAAGCAGCAGTAAGAGCAACCCTCAACGGCTTAATAACAAGATGAAAGGAATCTTACCTGGAACAGAGAGAGAAAGAAGAAAAATATTAAATAAAACATACTTGAAGTCTAATTGGATGAAATAAGGAGAGAAAGAGAAAGAAGAGGGTGGAGGGGGCTGATCAAGTATTTATGAATATAAATCTTTAATCAGAGCGCATGGATTATTCAAAAAGAAAAAGCCAATTAGAATACAACGAGAAGTCTCCATTACTCAATTTGAAATAGAATACTTTATATCATTAACTAGTTACTCAATATAACAAAATTCCCTCTGGGTATTTTGAACAATGTAAAATAATCAACTAACGGTACGAGAGAGAATTCTCTAGAGGAGGGGTTGTGCTTTTATAATTTTTTTTTTCTCATTACCACCCTCATACTTGATAAACTGTTAACTTGATAATGCATTTTAAAAAATATGGAGTAACTGGTGCACAGCACACAACTTTCTCTTACCGAAGGGTGTGGTCACACCAGATTTTTTGTGTCGAGATATATTTAGTTTCGCATCATCCTCAGATATAGGCGTAGCCAGGGGGGGGGGTTTGGTGTTCAACCCCCCCCCCCCCCCCGCAAGCCAAGCTCTATAATACAAATTATATTTCATATAGGGTAAGAGAAAGTAAAATATAATAATTTACTCTAGCTAAAAAAAAAAATAATAATAATCCTAAATACCCTAAAACAATCTTAAATTTTTCAAATTTTTGAAAAAATTTTCTTGAAACCCCCCCCCCCCCCCCACCATCAAAGATTTCTGGCTACGCCTGTGTCCTCAGGAGTGAACTGCTTTTATATTACATGTTACATACTGAATTTTTTGAACTACAATCGCATTTTATCTTTTTCACCTGGGGTAGTTAGACTGGCGAGAGGGGGGAGGGGGGGAAGAAGAGAGTTTTTGTTTCGGGAAGGTCGAGCTTGGTGATGAAACAAAGCCCATTGGAAACACATTAAAAAAAAAAGTAAAAGTCAATTAATTCAAAATTTCCATAGGCTCTGTCTGTGTATTTAAATGTTGACTGTTTGTAATAAATTATGATTATTTTTCAAAATTTTAATCTCATATATGGATATTTTATACACAATAGAGAATCCTAAATAAGTACATAATTTCATAAGAATTGGGAAAAAATTTTTAAAATATGTAAAAGTTTCAATCGAAATTTACATGCAAATCGCCATAGGAATTTAACATGCTTAAAATACCTAGATAGACACAGAGACCAATTTGCGGGATCCAATTTTTTTGATTCAGGGGACCTCAAAATATGTATTTATTTCCATCAAAATCTCAACATCGAATTTTTGACATTATCACAATACTTTCTCGCTATATGGCTTACATATATAGGTAAGAGAAAGTAAAAAAAAAATCAGCATCGAAAAATTTGTGGTACAAATTTAGAAGCCAATTCTATTTGAAATTTAAAAAATTTTTTTTAAGGTAATCTTAAAAAAAATTTTAATTTTTGGTGCCAGACGTTGAGGGTTTGCATTCCGTCCGACGCGGAAAAAAAATTAATTTCAGATGAAATGACTATCAATCGATTGAAATAGAAAGAAGGAAGACTCATACTCTAAATGGTCTTAAATAAATTTTAAAAAATAAATTTTGTTGTTCATAAATATAAAATTACTCTCTATTTAAATTTGGCGATTGGAAGTGGGGACTACAAATATTTAATGAAGAAAGTGATAGAATGTAAAAAAGTAAAACACGTCAGGTTAAATTATATAAATTTTAAATTTGAACCTATCGATTTGTGTTATTTATTTATAACGTCATCACGCCTTACTTAAAAATTTATGAAATGTTTACGTTAGTTATTATAGTAATTCAATTAAATCAAAATTGATTGCATCGAAATTTATAATTTATATATTATTTTATTTAATGTTTCATTCTTTTACAAAAATGATGCTATAATAATATTTATTAATTCAAAGAGCCGAAAAAAATAGGTACCGTCGGGAGTTGAATGACGGACAATATGTACTCGGCATGCCCTACAGTACCGCACTCGCCTATTTGAATTTAATAGATTGCTAACTTTACGGTAGTCATCGAGAGAAAATCGTCAAGGGGCATCCATTCTCTGCACCTTAGAGCAGATCCGTGGTTCAACTCCCGGCGGTTCCGATCTTTTCGGCTGTTTCAATTATATCAACTTTCATTAACGGGCCCATGGGTGATATTTATATATAATTTCTTATTTTAGGGATATGATGAATAAAAATATAAAAAATAACAGAATAAATGAATAAATTCAAGCCTTAGCTCGGGATGTTCCTGAAGGTCAAATATTCAAGTTGGTAGCCAAGACTATAATGGTGAGGGAGAAGGGGGATAAATAGATTCCCGCATTTATAAATATAATAATTTTATCAAATGAATATTTTAAATATAATATTCTATCTAAAATTTCTTCTATCAAAATAAAACGTGATATTCATTTTATAATTATTATAAAAAATTAATTTATTTTTTATTTCATTTAACATACATCGTATATACTGATATTTTCATAATAATTTATTCTGAATTTTTTTTTTTTTTTTTTTTTTTTGAAAGAGAATTTATAATAATGATCTGTTATTTTTTTATTATCATTTGCTTACTACTTTTATAAAATATATATTTAATGAGGTAAATTTTAATTTGGCATTTTCAGTACATCACTAATCCTTTTCAATGATGTCATTAAATAAAAATTTATCAAATATTTTATAAAACTGGGAAAGCAAAAAAAAAAAAAAATGCTCCAGCAATTTATTTAAGAGAGTGGGAAAGCAATGCGTCTGCCTCTTTGATTTTAGAGAGTACTAGACGCAAAACCTGCTGAAGACGGGGACCAGGGGCGAAGCCCTTATGTAGTTAGAGAAAGTGTTGAAAAATTTGCAGAAAAACCGACAACTTTTAATTAAAATAAATTTTGAAGAAGAGACAGCCTAAATTAAGGAAAACTCGGGTGACTAGAATCTGGTGTGGACTCCGGTAGATCTATATATTATATTTAAATTATATAATGATATACCATATAGCCCCTAAATGGCCTCTGTAACCGAAAAGAGTTAAAAAAAAATGTAGCCAGAAATTTTTGATGGGGGGGGGGGGGGTTCAAGAAAGTATTTGCTCCCTCCCAGTAAATGAGTAATATAAGTAGTCTAATGAAATATATAATTTTTTAATCACATTTTTCCAACTTTCGAAAAAGTTAAGATTATTTTATTCAGGAATAAATAATAGAAGAAAATTCCTGGCTGTATTTTCTTCTATTATTTATTTCTAGCGAAAATTCTACCAGCCAGATTATTTTATGATAAACTTAAAATTTATATATTTATAAACCATTTTTTTTTTTTTTGTATTTATTATTAAATACTAGCAGGGCCGGAACTAGGAGATTTTTTAGGGGGGGGGGCAAAATTTAATTTGCCGCCCCTTCCTTAAAATTCTCTATACAAAATTCATATCATTTTACCTTTTTTTTTAGTAAATCTTTCTTTAATTGCCGCCCCCTGATATCTGCCGCCCGGGGCCACGCACCCACTGACCCCCCCCCCCCTAGATCCGGTTCTGAATACTAGGCATACTAAATAAAAGAACATTTATATTTTTTACTTATTAGAAAGCTTGGGTCCCACGCACGGGGGGGGGGGGGGTTGGTGTTCAAACCCCCGTGGCTACGCCTATCTGTTACACATTATTTTTTGATGAATTTTTATAATAAACTATATAAAAAACACATTTTTGACATTTAATTTAGATAGTCCCCCCCCCAAGAAAAGTTATATCGATGTCACCAACCCGAGCTTTCCCCATGCTTGGCATTGCTTAGCTGCACCCCTTAAATGTTGATTTATAAATAAATAAATAGCTTGAAACAAATAATAATTATTTCTTCTTTAATATCCTGAATTAAATTCATTTAATAAAAAAAAAAAAAACATCGGAGGTTTGCTAAAAAGAATTATTTATTAAATAATTGAATGAAAATCTTGTTTAGAATGAGAGAGAGAACGCTTATATGCCCGTCACGCTACGCCTCTCTCCATTTTAATTTTTTGCGAGATCTAATTCTTATTTGAATAGCAATTTGCTAATAATAAGCGATGTCCATAGATGGACATAATTATTATAATTTATTTTGCCAAGCGTGCAAAGGACATTAATCGGTCAAAGGACCCGGATATATAAATATATATAATAAAAATATATTTATTTGTAACTTAAGCCGGTATAATATTCTCATTTCTAGAATGATAATACCTATTTGTGGGTAAGTGATGCGTGTCTGTGATTATCATCTCTACGGATTATCTTTTACCCCCCCCCCCTTCGCCATCCATTTCTCGTCATAAATATCTAATTGAGTCCTAAGCCCTGTGTGCTTTCCTTACGGTCCAATTTGTCCCTCTCTGGCCTTGAATGCCATTTGCCTCAGTCTAATGAAGCCTTCAACCCTGCGTGCCGACCGTCAATTGCTCTCTCCTCTAACGACTGCCAATCCATTTGTTAACACCTCATTGCTGACCTACACACTCACATTTTTTTATACATTTATTTTTATTACCCCTGAATCAAAGATTCTTACTTTAAAGAAGATTTAAAACTTTTTCTCTTCTAAAAGTTTTTGGTTTAACGTAAAAAAATAAAAGAGATTAACAAATGCATTAATGTTTAAATCTTTTTTTTTTTTTTTAAGATTTTATTTAAATTAATTGGTAGAAAATGTAATTTAATTGCTTTGGCCGGGAAACGAACCAATGATCTTTAGGAAATTTAACGAGGCTGTTCTAATCGCCTAGGACATTATGCTTTATATTCATAGGTAAACAATTTTTACTTTCTCTATCTCTAATATATAGAGAGAGAAAGTATTGTGATCATGTCAAAAATTCGATGTCGAGATTTTGATGGAAATACATGTTTTGAGGTCCAAAAAAGGGGTTTCCAAAAATGGTTTGTTTTTTTTGTGTAACGATTTTTAGCATGAAGGAATTGAGCTACCGGATCGTAATTTTATATTTAAGTTAAGATACCCTCCCGGACACTCAAAATATGCTATTGAACAAAAACGGCCAAAAAGTACTAGTACTGATGTACTTTTTCAGTTTTTTTCTATTTTCTCAAAATCCGCTTCAACGATTTTGATTAAAATTCAAAAATCAATTATTTTTTAGATGCTCTTTAAAATATATATTCTCATTTTGCCATTGAAATCTTATGAAGACCACTTTACTCTTGTACTCCATAGGAAAGATTTCAGATTTTTCAAATTCATTTTCCGCCTCTTCCTTCCATAGAGCCAATGTTAAATCCCTATGAGGATTTGCATGGTAATTTCGATTCAAAAGGGGGTCCCCTTTGGAACTTTTTATATATTTAAAAAAAATTTTTCCAATTCTTATGAAATTTCGTATTTATTTAAGATACTCTATTGTGTATAAAATAACCAAATATGAGATTTTTTTTTTAAATTTATTTGGAAATATGAGATTAAAAATTTGAAAAATAACGATAGTTTATTTCGAGCAGTCAACATTTAAAATGGACAGCACCTATGGAATTTAGAATCAAGTGACTGTTTTACTTTTTACTTATGAATTGGAAGTGATCAAGTTTGAAACTAATTTTCTATGGGAAACTAAATATATCTCGACACAAAAAATCTGGTGTGCATGGTGCACAACGAAGTGGTGCTTAACGAAGGATAAGAGAAAGTTGTGTGCTGTGCGCCAGTCACACCAGATTTTTAAACATATCAGCTACAGCCACGATCTGATCCCTTGTCAAAAAACAAATTCTAGTTTATGCCTTCAGAAGCCTCAATTCATTTGATGTTTTATTTGCAGCTCAGAAAGTAATTCTACTTTAACACTCAAAACCCTCCTCATTGAAGGTTTAAATCATGAATTACCAATTGATTTGAAATCCTAAATATAACCTCGAAACTCTCATTTGATGTTTTTGAGGTTCAAATCAGTACAGAATAATTTCTATATGGATTTAAGTTTTTGAGAGCCAATTGTAGATTCTGCAGTTCTGATTTAAACCTCAAAGTCGTAAAACCGTCCGTAAGTAGGATTTTGAGGTACAAACTGGGATTACTTTCTATGTTGAATCCAATCTCCAAAAAATTAAACTGACCCTTGAAAACCTCACTGAAGAATTTGAGGTTTAAATAGGAATTTATGTTTTGATTCGGGATATTCAATAATGAAATGAAGTCATTTCGTGGCCACCATCTACAAGCGCCTCCGATGATTTCTTTGAAATTAATTAATTTAAGAGAGAAACAAATTTTCGGTAAACGTTATCCATAAGCATATTTATATTCATTTTTATCCATACTTTTTTTAACTAAATAAACAAACAATAAATAATCCTTGTAATCTGATTTGTCAGAGTTTTGATTACATAAATGGAAATATGTGTGGTGCCCCACGTGTTAATTAAAGATGACCTTTTCAAATCCCGCATTCAGTGTTCTTTACATAATTCATGCTCTAAAAATACTCTCTATCCCAGAGTAAATTAGAATTTTACATTTTTTTTTCTACCTATCCCCCGAGTGGTGAATTATGCGATTTCATCCCCCTCTCTATTTCCCTTTCTTTCTCTCTCCCTTTATCTAATACGAAATATTATATATAATAATTATCAGAAAGATTTATAGATGACAGAATTATTTAGGAGAATGTGTGACAGTTGACACGCACCCACCACCAGGAAGTAAATAGGGACACGTAAAAAAAATGTGTTTTTCCGTTTTGTATAAAATTATAATAAACAATTTCCCTTCTCAAACTTTAAATTAACCGGAATGACAAAGCCAGAAATTGTATAAAAGGAGTTACCTGGCTTTGAGGCTAGCGCAACACTCTAGGAACTATTGTCTATAACATGAAATTTGCATTAAATAATATTTAGTATTTTCTTTCTTTATCTTCTATTTTTGCCAATGAGGCGGCCAGTCGAACGGCCTGATACTTGTTTGGTAGAAGAAATATCGGCCTTAGCTAGGGTAACTCGTGGTCGCCACCCACGTACAAGAAGTGAGTGAAATTAGTTTAATATAAATATTTTAACAATGGAAAGTTTCTCTTTAGAATATAGCTGGATGATTCTTAAAATAAATCGAAATCGATGTCCTTAATGATTTCTACAGACTAGGTTTGTCAATTATGAAGTTTTTTCTTTAATTAAACTACTGTACTAGATGTTCTTCTCAGTCATTAGTGTCAGACTCGACACGTTGTGGCTACTCTGAAGAGTAACTCTCATGGGAATGATACTGAGGTGGGTTCCCGTTTCCTTCCTCAGGAGGAGGCATCTCAAATAGAGTTGGATAATTTATTGCCATGAGGTAGATTTGAACTCGAGTTATATTCAACTCAGGATTATAAGCTTAACTGCTTTATCCCCTCGGCTAATCGCCTCCACTACTAGATGTACCAAGTTATAAATCCAATTTATTCCTTATATGATCAACAGAAAGAATATATCCAAGAAAGTACCCAGAAAATCATTCCCCTCACCAAGTCCCAACTGCTAAATTCAAGGAGAATCATGAACTTAATTGACTGAATCTACATGAGTTAATACTTCCACAACTTTCTCATATATTCTTTTGGAGTGATGTTGACAAATTCATTTGTTTCACAAATTCATTCACATTTGTTTTTATTTTAGTTCCGGGGCCCACATAGCTTGTGGGTTCGTGGATGGCGACCACGAGCTGCCCTAAATGGGACTGGCAGGGCTTCTGTTCTTTCCATGTCAGTCCCTTCTCTTCTATATTTTTAACAGGCGACAGACCGTGCGACGGGCCGGCCTTTCTTTTCCTTCCCGGTCGCAAAAACACATGAACCGCCGACCCCGCGCCGCGGGATTTAAGGTAGAAGTAAGAAGATTTGTTTTTATTTATATATGTATAATGAAGTATTTCAGAAGTTAATAATATTTTCTTTAAGAATTTTAGTATACATTTATCGTATAAAACATTGTATAAACAAATGTGTTAAGGAAATATGAACTCTAGAAGAGGGGGGGGGGGGGGTGGACTTTAGCCTATAGCAGCATACTGTTAAATCCGGCCCTGATACCCGAACATTAGAAAATTTTAAGGTTGTTAATAGATATGGTTTAGACCTAATTAAAAGAATTCGTTTCACCTGGATAAGCCAACTTTATTTAATAAAACTTCAGTATTGTTGACGAATGGAGTGGGAAGTGGAAGGGGTGACAGACAGTTCTCTGACCAATCAGGGCCCCAGAACCTCAGTTGTTTAAACAGTAGCGCTGCAGTCGCCTCTAGGCGGTACTGAAGTTAGTTTAAATCATTTTTTCCTTTTCCTAATTTTTTTTTTTACTCTAATACAACATAATAAGAAAAAAGTTAATTTATATTAAAAACAAAATTTGTAATTTTTAACCTCGCTTTTTATACGACAATCGATTTTATCAATAAAATTTGATTTATATATTTAATAAAAGATTTTATTTATTTTATAGGGAAAGTTAAATTTTTTTTTTTTTATTGCTCTTCCCTTTAAAATGCAAATATTTTATTTTATTACTGGATTCTATTATATATTTCTCAGAGTATATATGATATGTGAATGTTGAAAGTGTTTTTCTTTTTATTTTTCACTATCTCTCTTAAAAAATGTCAACATTATGAATTTTAAATAAACAAATAAATATATTCTGTGTTGGTTGGCATGATTTTTTTTTTTGCCTTTAAAGAATAAAAATATTCTCTCTTCAACATATCTGATAAACAATTTTATGTATGTACCAAATTAAACTTAGAAAGTTTCTTTTAATTTAAAAAAAATGTATATTACCAGATTTATTTGTATTTATATCCTATAGTCCTTGTGATTGGTCCCTTGACAGTGGCGAATTTAAGAAAAATCTATTTTTCTTTCAACAAGACAAAGAGAGTGTTAACTGAGGGATTTACTGTTGGAGTTTGAATAGGAACTCAGCAAACATGTAAATAAATATAAAATAAAAAAATGCGCAGGACAGTATCAGTTAATCCTTTGAGTGCCCTCGTAACGACCCGGAGTTATCGCGCTTACGCATTTAATAACACTCGGGAAGAAATTAATAGAGTAAAAAATCTGGTGTGACTGGTCGCACAGCACACAACTTTATCTTCCCTTTAGTATGGGGGGGGGGGGTTGTCCACATATTATGTAACGCGTTAGGGGAGGGAGGGTCTGGACAAAACGTTACTAAATATTACATGGGGGACCCGGGAGTTTCTCTAATTGCGACATAATTTAAAGTTGAATTTATAAATTTTTTTGAAGAAAAAAAAAAAAAAAAAAAAAAAAAAAAAACGGTAGAATGATTTTCACTATAACTATCCTACAGTAATACAAGACCGAAATATCGCTTGTGTTCATATAAATATAACAACCATGTGATGTTGAAGAATTGAAAGATTTTACATCTAACAAAATATATCTCTCATTTATTTGCCAATATTCACTGACTGCTTAATTAATTTTTTTTCTCGTTCAATTTTTATAATTCTTCCAAATGTCCAAATAAAAAAAAAAATTATCTTAAATGGTGTTAAATTATTATTTTTAAAAAGAGAAAGAATTATTCTTAGAAAAGAGGGGCGAGGCCTGGCGCTTTTCTCCTCAACAACAATCAAAGCAGAGGGGAGAGGGCTGCTGTTACCCACGACCCTCCCCTCCTTTGGCCAAATCAAGAGCCCGAAATAATTAACATTGGAAATGAATAAAAACTTTGCCAGAGGCGTACCGAGGCAGTTGGGGGCCTGGGGCGGCACTAGAAGCGGGGGCCTTATATTGAATTTGTTTTTTTTTTGGGGGGCTGCTCATCTTTAAATATCCTTCTCCTCCATACACAAAAATATTTTTAAAATACCGTATATCCCTGAACCCCAAGGGCCCCGGGGCCTTTCAAAGGGAAATTTTGATTAAATTTTGTTTTTACTTGAGCCCTGAGGGCCCCAGGGCCTCTCAAAGAGAAATTTTCATTAAATTTTGTTTTTACTTGAGCCCTGAGGGCCCCGAGGCCTCTCAAAGGGAAATTTTCATTAAATTTTTTTTTTATAAATATATGGGGGCCTATGCCGGCTCGGGGCCTGGGGCGGACCGCCCCCCTCGCCCCCCCCCCCCCCCCTCGGTACGCCACTGAACTTTGCTAAATCAATTGTCTATAACTAGGAAACCGCGCATCCAATTCGCATCGGATTTTTTGTAATGAGTTTAGAATTTCCTAAAGAATATTCACATGGAACTAAAATTGAATAATTAAGAATATATTTTTTCTTTAATCTAACCATCCGTTCACCAATCAAATGATAGTAAAAAGGATCATCGTTCTACAGTACATTCTCTGAATTTTCTCTATCTGTTTAAAAACAATTCAAAGTTGAAATTATAAAATTTTTTGAAAAAAATAAAGGTCAAATGATTTTCACAACAGGGAATTTTTCATTGTTTTTCTTTTTTCATCCGAAAGTTTTTTAAATTTTTTTTTTTATCTTTCCTTCGTTATTATTTCACTTTTAATAAATAAATCAGTTTTCTATGTATTTATATTTTATAAACAGCCCGAGGACTTCATTAATGCTTATGTATTTATTTATTATCAAGGAAATTTGAGATTTCCTCTTTTCTCTTTTTTTTTTTAACAAAGATTAAGGATTTTCAAATTAAACCTCTCGTTTTAAATTAAATATGTAAATTCATTAGGTGGAATTTCTTGGAAATAATTTTTGCTAGGAATTAACCTAATTAAAGGAGTATTATTATTTAACTAAAAAGAGGCAAAAAAGAAGAGGAAAGAGCAACTATTAACACAATATAAAATGTTAAATACATTCAAGTTTAATTGGGAACAAGTGTAAATAATAAAAGAAAATTAGTTGAGTCTTCTATTTCTATTATTATTTCACTAAATAATAAAGAAGAAAAATAAAAAATATGGTGTGATCAGTCGCACAGCACACAACTTTCTCTTACTTTTGGCACACCAATTTTTTTTGTAACGACATATAATTTAGTTAGTTTCTGCCGATATATTTATATTTTGTTACCATGCCAACCATCGCTCCTATCTTTCCTATGAAGTACAAGAGTAAAGTGGTTTTCAGAAGATTTCAATGGCAAAATGAGAATATATATCTTAAAGAGCAACTGAAAAATAATTGAATTTAAATCAAAATCGTTGGAGCGAATTTTGAGAAAATCAAAAAAAAAAAAAAAAACTGAAAAAGTACTAGTACTTTTTGGCCGATTTTGTTCAAAAGCTTCGTCTTATGTCCCATGGGGGTGCCTAACTTAAATATAAAATTTCAAGCTCCTAGCTTTTTTCGTTCTTGAGATATTTTATTCACACACAGACAGACCATGTCGCCAAAACCACTTTTTTGGATTCAGGGGACCTCAAAACGTGTATATCCATAAAAATCTCCACATCGAATTTTTGACATGAATCCAATACCCCTCTCTCTCTATATATATATATTAAATATATAGGTAAGAGAAAGTAAAAACGATTATCAATATCTTAAAATCCTTAATCTAACGTTAGATAATTGTTCATGAATGGGGGTTATTTTCAACCTTAAGAGCCTGTTTAATCACCCATTGTGAGTATTTATACGTATATGAAATCACAATAAATGAAATTGTAAGCCATAGGTGAGAACACTCAATCATTAATGAATGAAATCAATAATGATAAATGACGAGGGTTTTATTAGCTAAGGGACTATGTATATAATTGAGAAGGGAAGAGTTTATAGACGCCTATCAATCATCCTTCATCTTTAGCACTCTATAAATAGCAACAGAAAGTGTAATATTAACATATACAAAATTCGTAATATCGAATTAATATAGCAACACGACAACGAACAATTTTTTTTTTCTATTCTTCTCTTCTAAATTCTATTTATAATTCAAGATTTACAACAACAAAATAAAAAATTTTCAATTAGAAGTGAATTAGGGCTTATGCCAAATTTGAACCTCTTTCTTGATGCTAATTTAACTTTTATTCAGGACAATGCATCGGTTTTCACGTTCTCAAGCACAAACCAACATCTATAATATTCCTATTTTGGAATGGCCACCTTATTCACCCGATCTCATTCCTATTGAGGACCTCCGCGATGCTTACCGCTCTTCTATCGACCAACGGAAAATTGCTATTCACGAGCCTTAAAATCTAATCACGCAACTTATTTAGCTAGTCAATTCTCTTCCGAAATGAATTAATTTATTGAGGTGGAAGAGTGATGACGAAAGGAAAAATATTAGAGTTGTTAAAATTTTATTGTTGATAAATAAATAAATAAATAAAGATTTAAAGTGGAAAGCCCATTAACTTTGTTAAATAATCAATTTTCAATTTTTTTACTGTTAACTTTCTTAAAATTGGACGTATTGACGGGAAGTTTTGTACAAAAACATCAAAGCAAATTATATATCTGCCAAAAAAATTTCATACTGAATAAGCAAGTTATGAACAAAAAACCAAGTGGAACTATATCATCTTAACGCACTGTATTATAAAAAGAAATAAAATTTGTTAAAAAATTATAAATATAGAAAAATTTACCTGTATTTTATTTATTTTTTTCAAGAGGTTTAGAAAGTTCACTGCTTAATTAATTAGTAATTCTTTAAAAATTCCCTAAGATCACCTATTTACAATAAATCGTGTGGCGATGGCCAATAATCAAATCAGCCGGGAAAATCAAGTCACTAATTTGACTAATTAGTCCTTTGTTGAAAAAATATTTAATTTTATATAATCAAGTATTGTTGTCATTGTTTTAAGTAAAATAAACAAACCCTTCATGAACACGCCTCTCTTATTTTAATTATAAGGAATATTACTTTAAGTTTATAGTAAATTCCCATAAAAGTGGTGACCCCGACGAACCCGACGACGCCGACGACGATAATTAAATAAAAAAAATTCAAGTAAGCGAAAAAAACAAAATAAAAAAATGCCGGACGAGGAGATACCGCAAACTTCAAATGCACAGGCAAGTGAAATCTCACATATTTCTATCAAATTACCCCCTATTTGGAGGAAAAATATTAAAGTGTGGTTTGTCCGGGTCGAAGCCCAATTCGCCACGGCCAATATTACGAGAGAAATAACAAAATTTAACTACGTTATTGCGTCATTAGACTGTGATGTGGCCGAAATGATATCGGACATCCTTTCACGGCCAACTTCGGGTACCCCCTACACCGATCTAAAAAATCGGCTGATACAAGAATTTGAAGAATCGGAAGGGAAAAAAGTTAACAAACTTTTAAGAGAATTGGAGTTAGGAGATAAAAAACCCTCCCAACTGTTACGAGAAATGCGATCGTTAGCGGGGACCCAGGTCAATGACGATTTTTTAAAAACATTATTTTTACAAAGGCTCCCAATAAACGTCCGTTCAATTTTAGCCACGAGCAAAGATGAATTGGATAACCTGGCGGCAATGGCCGATAAGATTATCGAATTTTCGGGAAATCCTCAATATATAAATGCTCAATCAAGCAAAGTCGAGGGTATGGTAACGTCGGAAAACGATAGACTCTCGCGATTAGAAAAACATATAGAACAATTGACCGCATCTATTCAAGAATTAAGATTTCGCTCAAATTCGCGCTCACGTTCGAGAACCCCGGGGCCCAACAGTAATAATAATAAAATATGTTGGTATCACAGGAAATTCAGGGACCAAGCCAAAAAATGCTTACAGCCATGTTCGTATAAACCAGCAAATAACCCGCAACAGGAAAACTCCTAGGCCCGTCGACTGGCGCGGCCCAGCACGACAGGCCTACAAATTCGAGCCGCTTATTTCTGCACGATCATTCCTCGGGATTTAAATTCCTAATCGATACAGGCGCGGATATATCAGTTTTCCCCGCTTCTCCCAAAGAACAAAAACACATGCAGAATCGGCAGCTTTTCGCAGCAAATGGCTCTTCTATTGCCACGTATGGTGAAAAACTTTTGGACCTCGATCTCGGGTTACGGCGCAAGTTTAGATGGCCTTTTACACTCGCAAATGTACAAAATCCAATAATAGGAGCAGATTTTTTAAAACATTTCGAACTATTAGTGGATTTGAAAAATAAAAAATTGATTGACATGAAAACGTCACTGTCGGTACTAGGATCGCTCACTCAAGAGTTTTCGCCATCCGTTCACCTACTAGAACCCAATCAAAAATTTTCAGAAATAATTAAAAATTATCCAAATTTACTGAAAGATAATCCAAAGTTTATTGACGATAAAGATATTAATTATCAACACACGATAAAGACAAACGGCCCACCGATCACTTCCAAAGCCAGACGGTTACACCCCGAAAAAATGGCACAAGCAAAATGTGAATTTCAACACATGATCGATTTAGGAATCTGTAGACCGTCAAATAGCTCGTGGTCCAGCCCACTGCATCTCGTCACCAAAAAAGATGGATCGTGGCGACCTTGCGGCGACTACCGCGCGCTCAATGCTATTACGGTACCAGATCGCTACCCAATACCTCACGTACAAGATTTTAACAGTCAGCTAAGCGAAAAAACAATTTTTTCAAAAATTGATCTCGTTAAGGCGTATCATCACATACCAATAGCACCTGAGGACATCCACAAAACGGCTATTATAACCCCTTTTGGATTATTCGAGTTCCTCAGAATGCCATTCGGCCTTAGAAACGCGGCGCAGTCGTTTCAGCGCTATATACACACAATTCTTCGAGGGTTAGATTTCGCTTACGCATACATTGATGATATATTGATTGCTTCGAAGTCGGAAGAAGAACATATATCTCATTTAAATCAACTCTTCGAACGATTAAATAAATATTCAATTAACATCCAACTTTCAAAATGTATTTTCGGAGTGACAGAAATCTCGTTTTTAGGATATGTTATATCACAGAATGGAATTTCACCACTTCCAGACCGTGTTAAAAACATTAAAGAATTTCCGCTACCGGACACGATTGCTGAACTTCGAAGATTCCTCGGACTTATCAATTTTTACAGACGATCAATACCTCAAGCAGCTTGTACTCAACAAAGTCTTTTCAACCTGTGCAAGGACACAAGGAAAAAAGACAAGAGGAAAGTCCAGTGGACAGCTGAAGCCAAACAAGCTTTCGAAAAAGTGAAGGAGCAATTAGCAAATGCTATAATGCTTGCCCATCCTGCAGCTAACTTACCTTTCACTATGATGGTAGATGCCTCAGACTACGCAGTCGGAGCCTCTTTACATCAGATCAGACAAGGAATACCCGAACCACTTGGCTTTTTCTCAAAAACATTAACAGAAACTCAAACCAAGTACAGCACATATGACAGGGAATTATTAGCAGCTTACCTGGCCATCAAACATTTCCGACATATGTTAGAAGGTAGAGAATTCATTCTGTATACAGACCATAAACCACTTACCTTTGCTTTCAAGCAGAATCCGAACAAAGCAACTCCTCGGCAACTTCGACATCTCGATTACATCGGGCAATTCACAACCGATATACGATACCTGCCAGGAAAAGAAAACATACCTGCTGACACCTTTTCAAGAATAAATTCTATCACGGTTCCATCAGCTATTCCTTTTGAAGAAGTGGCGAAGCTGCAAAAACAAGATAAAGAACTTAATCATTTGAAAAATTCCTCCTCTTGTTCACTTCAGCTTGTAACTCTTACCCTTCCAGATGGTTCAGAGCTAATTTGCGACAACTCAACGAAGCAACTGAGACCGTACATTCCGCCTGAAATGAGACGTACCATTTTTGAAGCCCTTCACAACCTCTCGCATCCAGGAATTAGAGCATCAGTCGACTTGGTACAACAACGGTTCGTATGGCCATCCCTCAAGAGCGACATTAGCACATGGACAAAAACATGTATCCCATGCCAACGTTCGAAAATATGGAGACACACAACAAGTGCAATTGGCGCATACAACCAGCCAGACGGACGATTCAGTCATGTCAACATCGATATAGTAGGACCACTTCCGCCATCCCAAGGATATACTTATCTTGTGACGATGATCGATCGGTTCTCCCGATGGCCTGAAGCTATACCTGTTGTCGACACATCTGCAGAGACAATCGCATCCGTAATACTTACCACATGGATTTCGCGGTTTGGAATACCCCAGTACATCACGACGGATCGCGGAAAACAATTTGACTGCAAGCTATTCGAAATACTCACCAATATCTTGGGCATTCATCACATCAAAACAACAGCATACCATCCAGCTTCAAACGGAAAAATTGAAAGATGGCATCGCTGTCTCAAATCCGCCCTCAGAGCACAACTCACAGACAACTGGGCAGCTAAACTACCTACAGTAATGATGGGATTACGCTCTTATATCATTCCAAAATACAATACAACAGCAGCAGAAATCATTTATGGGGTACCAATACGTTTGCCAACCGATTTCTTTAATAAAGAACCTATAGAAGATCCTGACATTAACACATTTCTCTATCAACTTCGTCAACAGATGAAATCCTTACAGCCAGTAGTAGAAAAACACCATGCTAAAAAGAACGTATACATTCACAAAGAGCTTTGGAATTCATCACACGTTTTCATCCGGCATGATGCCGTAAGAAAATCATTGCAACCAGTTTACGATGGACCATTCAGAGTAATTAAACGAGACGAAAAGACATTCGAAATTGACCTGCCAAGAGGAAACAAGACTATAAACATCGACCGGTTAAAGCCAGCCTTCATGCTAGCGGAACAGTTCGATGAAGAGACTCAAGATGGTCAACATAAAATGCAGAACACACCACCAACTCCTCAACCACCACCGAATCTACCTGCAATCCCGGAGGCCCAGAATCCAGCACCAACGCCACAATACACCACAAAACGCGGAAGAACAGTACATTTTCCCAGGAAATACCTTGACGTTGTCACTGGGGAGGGAGTATGTGGCGATGGCCAATAATCAAATCCGCCGGGAAAATCAAGTCACTAATTTGACTAATTAGTCCTTTGTTGAAAAAATATTTAATTTTATATAATCAAGTATTGTTGTCATTGTTTTAAGTAAAATAAACAAACCCTTCATGAACACGCCTCTCTTATTTTAATTATAAGGAATATTACTTTAAGTTTATAGTAAATTCCCATAATCGTCTCATTCAACTGAGTTTTATCTTATATATAAAATTTTCGTTAACTATTTTAAGCAAATTAGCTAACAAGTAAGACTAACTCCTCGCCCTTCGGCATTAATGACTATATAATTAGATAAATATATGAAATGGCTAAATGAATCATTGGAATAAACAGAAAGAACAGAACACCTTCCAATGAGAAAGAAAAATATTTAACCCGAGTCCGAGAATACTTACATAATTATTTTTACTATTATTATTGTTGTTCTAGCTATTATTAGGGAAATCCCTTGTTTCGTCACGCTATGCGATTTTTTATTTACAATTTTTCCTTAATCAAATTACAAGATTCCCGGTACAAATTAAAAATCTGGTGTGACTGGCGCCAGCACACAACTTTCTCTTACCCTTCGGTAAGAGAAAGTTGCGCACTGTGCTGGTCACACCAGATTTTTTGTGTCGAGATATATTTAGTTTCCGATAGCACCTTAGTTTCAAACTTGCATTTTAAATGTTGACTGCTTGAAATAAACTATGGTTATTTTTCAAAATTTTAATCTCATATTTGGACATTTTATACACAATATAGAATCGTAAATAAATACAAAATTTCATAAGAATTGGAAAAAAAAATTTTAAATGCCTAAAAAGTTCTAAAGGGGACCCCCTTTTGAATCGAAATTAACATACAAATCCCTATAGGAAATTAACATTGTTCCTATGCGAAGATAAGGTGGAAAGGGAATTTAAAAAAGAGTAGAGAGAGACGATAATGTTTGCAAGTGAGAGAGAGACATATATGTTTTCTTTGAAACAATTAAAGACACAAATAAATTTAAAAAAAATGGGAATTTAAATAATAATTGATTTTTTAATCTAATAAAAAGAAAAAGATTTAAATTCCGTTACCATGGCAACCATTTCTATCTTTCCTATGAAGAACAAGAGTAAAGTGGTCTTCAGAAGATTTCAACGGCAAAATGAGAATATACATTTTAAAGAGCATCTAAAAAATAGTTGATTTATGAATTTTAAAAAAAATCCTTGGAGGGAATTTTGAGAAAATCGAAAAAAACTGAAAAAGTACATCAGTAAAGTACTAGTACTTTTTGGCCGATTTTGTTCAAAAGCTTATTTTGAGATTCTTCAAAGGTACCTAAGTTAAATATAAAATTTCAATCCGCTAGCTCAACTCCTTCATGCTAAAAAAATGGGTCCACAGACACACAGACACACACACACACAGACCAATTTGCGGGACCCACTTTTTTGGACTCAGGGGACCTCAAAACATGTATATCCATCAAAATCTCGACATCGAATTTTTTGACATGATCGCAATACTTTCTCTCTCTATATATTTCATATATAGGGTAAGAGAAAGTAAAACATCAGATTAGGAACCGAGTTGTACAAAATAATTGTATTTTTAAGAAATAGATTATATTTACTGCTAAATAATACAAGTATCTGTAATATAAACAAATTAAGAATTCCTTCCAAATTTAGAAAATTTTCAAAAGAAATCTACCCTCTCTAAATTCAATTTTATCGTATTAAAAAAATACGCCCAATTATATATATGAGAGAGAGAGAGGGAGAGGGAGAAACAAAAAAAAAAAGGAGAGGGAAAATAAACCGGACCAAACAAACAGAGAAAAGAGCAAAAAGCTCTTGGAAAATGTTTTGCTGCCGGGATTTTGACCCGAAAAAAAAAAAAAAAAAAAAACAGAAACCGTACTTGTGAGGAATGAATAGGTGGAGGAATGAATGGCGAGACGCAAAGGGATGGGAGGCCTCCTTTTTCATTGGCAATGGGAGGGTTTAAGAGCAACCAAAGTCAGAGAGAGAAAGTTGAGGCAAAGTTTTAACGAGTCCTGCTGCTGTCTGAGATATCTACAAAGTCGCTGGCTGGCTGGCTGGCTGGCTGCTACGATTAGATGGCGAAAAAGAAAATTAAAACTTTTCATATTTCATAATACGTATAGATATGCTATAGAAATTATTGATGATTATTATTTTTTTTTAATTTAATTCCCTGAGGGGAGGGAGAAAATAATAATAAGCTTATAAATGAAAAGGAAATTTAACAACTGACAGAAAAAAAAAATCATTCATTGTCTGCCGATCATCTATATATATAAAAGAGAATGTCCGATGACTGACTGACTGACTGACTGACATATCATCATCGTACAGCCTAAACCTCTTGATCAAATTTAATGAAATTTGGAATTTATATTCGGCTTATAGCCTAGGCACCCACTAAGGAAGGATTTTTTGAAATTCAAACCCTAAGGGGGGGAAACGGGGGGGTAATATTTTCACGTGGTTTTTTATAACTCCTAGAATCTTTGGAATATTAATACGATATTGGTCTCTAAAGAATACTTATATAAATATATCAAAACGAATTTCTGCTTTTTGTCAAATTCCTCCCCTAAGGGGGGTTATTTCTATTTATATTAAAGGAAGCTTAAAATGCTTTTTTTAATAATTCCTAGAATCTTTGGAATATTTGTACGTTCTTGGTCTCTATACAATACTTATATAAATATCTCAAAACGGATTTCAGCTTTTTTTCAAAATCCCCCCTAAGGGGGGTTAATCTGATGTCTTAAAAAACTTTCGAATTTCTAATTTTTTATTGTAAATTCTTATGCGCGATAAAAAAGTAGTTATGAGAAACTAAATTTACTTTTTCGAAATAACGAATAGTTTCTGAGATATTTGATAAAATACACTTCGAATTTTCTAAATATTTCAGAAAGAAATTATTTTTCGGCCTGCTTTAAGTGATGCCGGGTGTTATTTCAGTGGAAAATTTTATTAATGTCATGTTGGTCTCTAAAGAACCCCTTATATAAATATCGAGAAAGTGATTTCAGCTTTTTGTCAAAATCTACCCCTAGGGGGAGGGGGCGGGTTCATCAGAGGGTTCATCAGATGTCTTAAAAAACTTTCGAATTTCTAATTTTTGATGGTAAATTCTTATGCGCGATAAAAAAGTAGTTATGTGAAATTTACATTTATCTTTTCCTAACAACGAATCGTTTCTGAGATATTTGATAAAATACAATTCAAATTTTTTGAATATTACAGAAAAGAAATACTTTTCAATAATTTCAAATAATAAATTCTAAAAATTCCAAGTTCCATTCTGCTTCAGTAGCTATGTACCAGAAACAACACCCCAAAAGTCATAGAGCAGCGGTAATCAAGTACCAGAAACAACACCCCAAAAGTCATAGAGCAGCGGTAATCAAGTACCAGAAACAACACCCCAAAAGTCATAGAGCAGCGGTAATCAAGTACCAGAAACAACACCCCAAAAGTCATAGAGCAGAGGCAATCAAATACCAGAAACAACACCCCAAAAGTCATAGAGCAGCGGTAATCAAGTACCAAAAAAAACACCCTGAAGTGCATCGAAGAATTGAGGCCAAATATGAAGTTAATCATTCGGATGTTGTCAGAGAATCAAAGGCTCAATATGAGCAAAGAAATCCAAAAAGAGCTGAAAGGCGAACGCTTGAATGGAAAGTCAAGACCAACTCGGGGATAACATATGATCCTATGATAACTTATGAAGAAGACATCTCTATAAATTTAGGTAGAATGAGCCACAAATGTCTATATTGTAATGCTCTTAAATGGAAGGATGAAGCTCCAGGTATGTGCTGCAGTGCTGGTAAAGTTCAGCTCCCTACATTAGAACCTCTACCTGAGCCTCTCTATAGCCTGGTAATGGGTGGTCATCCTGAACACACCCACTTCATGCAAAGGGTTCGGAAATACAATGGATGTTTTTGCATGACATCTTTCGGATCAAAGAAAATTATAGAAAACGGTCACATGCCTACTTTCAAAGTTCAAGGACAAGTTTACCATTTGGTAGGAAGTCTATTACCTTCATCTAATCAGGAAGCTAAATTTTTACAGATTTATTTCGTAGGAGAGGACGAAAGTGAGGCGCGCTTAAGATGCAGCAACTTTCCTGATGTAAAACAAAAATTAATAATCCAAATTCAAAGGATGCTTCATGAAGTTAATATCTACATCAAGGAACTGAAAACTACTTTGGACATGATACCTCCAACTTGCAAAAAGTTTGAAGTAGTAATTCATGCAGAGAAAAAACCTACCGAAGCTCATGCAGGTCGTTTTAATGCACCAATAACAAATGAAGTAGGCCTGGTGATAGTTGGTCAGCAATTTGAAAGTAGAGATGTCGTTCTACAGAGTCATGATAATGCACTACGTCGCATCAGTGAGATACATAGGTCGTATGACGCCTTGCAATATCCTCTCATATTCTGCCGTGGAGAAGATGGGTATTCTATTAATATACCTCAGCGCGATCCTGGGACTAAATTGCCTCTCAAGAAGACAGTCTCAGCAGTTAGCTTCTATTCTTACCGCATTATGGTTAGAGAGAAAGAGAACAACCATCTCATATGTTTTCGCTCACTTTTCAGTCAATTTTTGGTGGATATCTATGCTAAAATAGAGACAGAGCGGTTGAATTATATAAGGAACAATCAAGAAAAACTTAGAGTAGATACTTACATCCATCTGAGGGATGCAATAGGAAAACAAGATGCTAAAACTGGAGCAATTGGGTCAGATGGTTGTCCTACCGTCATCCTTTACCGGGGGGCCTCGCTATATGCATGAGCGAACACAAGACGCTATGACATACGTCCGGCATTATGGTAGGCCTGATTTGTTTATAACTTTCACCTGTAACCCAAGGTGGAAGGACATCACCAATGAATTGATGGCAGGTCAAAAATCGTACGATCGACATGACCTTATTGCTAGAGTTTTTCATCTCAAGGTAAAGAAAATGATGGCTCTCTTGGTTAAGGGCAGCCTATTTGGACCTGTCCGATGTTTTATGTACTCGGTGGAGTGGCAAAAGAGAGGTCTACCCCATATTCACATTTTACTTTGGTTAGAACACCGAATTTTCCATAAGAATATTGATAATGTTATTTGTGCTGAAATTCCTAACCCTGTTGAAGATCCTCTTCTTTATAATATTATTAAGGGAAATATGATCCATGGACCCTGTGGCAGTTTAAACCACAATTCTCCCTGCATGAAAAAAGGGATTTGCAGCAAGAAATACCCCCGAACATTAATCCAGCACACAAAAACGGGAGAGGATGGTTATCCTCAGTATCGGAGAAGATCTCCAGCCGAGGGTGGTTTTACTGTGGAGATAAATGGTTTAAAGCTTGACAACCGCTGGGTAGTTCCTTATAACCCAGTTCTATCGCGTACTTTTAATGCACATATTAATGTGGAGCTGTGCAATTCCATTAAATCTATTAAATATATTTGTAAATACGTGAACAAGGGGAGCGATCAGGCAACTTTTGCTCTTGAAAATAAAATGGATGAAGTGCAGTCCTATGAAAATGGTCGCTACATCAGTAGCTCTGAAGCTGTTTGGAGGATTTTAACCTTCCCTATTCATGAGAGGTTCCCTACTGTCTTCCACCTTTCCGTTCATCTGGAAAATGGTCAACGTGTATATTTTACATCTAAAAATTTGGCCGAGAAACTCAACAAACCTTCTCAAACAACTCTTTTGTCTTTTTTTCAATTATGTAAAATAGATACTTTTGCAAAAACCCTTTTATACTCCGGAGATTCCTTCTTATTTTGTTTGGAAAAACAATATGTTCCAAAGAAGGAAGAGAGGGAAAGATGTTAATGGCTGGCCAGGAGTTAAGGAGGAACATGCGCTGGGACGAGTATATACCATCCATCCTAATAATGTTGAGTGCTATTATTTGCGCATGTTGCTTCAGTGGTTCGAGGACCTACATCCTTTTCAGATCTGAAGACTGTCAATGGTACTCTTTATCCTACATTCCATTCTGCATGTAAGGCATTGGGTTTGCTGGAGGATAACAAGCACTGGGATACCACCTTGGAGGAAGCTGCTCTCTCTGATTCTCCTTTCAAGCTACGGGAACTATTCTCAATAATGTTGGTTTTTTGTCAGCTCTCTGATCCTCTGAGTCTTTGGGAGAAGTATAAAGACAATCTTTCAGAAGACTTCTTTCGGCAAGTGAAATGGGAATTGCAAAGTAGTATACAGCCTGCGATGATAGACAAAATATATAATGACTGCTTGATTAAGATTGAAGACATAGTATTGGGTTTAGGAGGGCGAAGTTTGCAAGAATACACTCTTCCTCAACCTACAAGATTGGGTAGAGTTATAGGGAACAGTGAATATATCAAAGAAATTAGTTACGATACCAATGTCCTGATTAAAGAAGTGTCAAACAATGAGGGTCTACTAACTCCAGAGCAGCGTTTGGTTTATGTAAAGATCATCTCAAGCATTGAGTCAAATGCTGGCCAGGTCTTTTTTCTTGGATGCCCCAGGTGGTACTGGAAAAACATTTCTGATTAATTTGCTCCTAGCAAAAGTCAGAAGTGAGCGTGGCATTGCTTTAGCTGTTGGATCTTCTGGAATTGCAGCTACTCTTCTGCAAGGAGGTAAAACAGCCCATTCTACATTCAAACTACCACTTAATCTAAATCAAACAGAAAAACCATTATGCAATATTTCTAATCAAAGCAACATGGCCCAGGTACTGCGTGATTGTAAGCTCATTGTTTGGGATGAGAGTACTATGGCTCACAAGAAGGGATTTGAGGCATTGAATGGAACCCTCAAAGACATCAGAGGATATGACGGGCTTATGGGAGGAGTTACTGTATTACTAGCGGGAGACTTTCGGCAGATTCTCCCTGTAGTGCCAAGGGGAACTAGGGCTGATGAAGTTCAAGCCTGTATCAAGACTTCTTACATTTGGCCCCTAATCACAAAACTTTCCCTTAAAAAAAACATGAGAGTTCATTTAAGAGGTGATAACTCGGCTGGACAATTCTCAGAACTCCTTCTCAAAATAGGAAGTGGAGAGTATCCAGAATCAGAGGGAAAAGTAACAATATCTTCAATACTGGGTTCTGTGGTAACAAATTTAGTAGATCTGACAACAAGGATATATCCTGATGTTGTCAATATCAAAGATAAATCTATAGATTGGTACTGTGAAAGAGCCATTCTGACACCAAAAAATGACAAAGCATCAGCTATTAACGACCTTTTAATGAACTCATTCGAAAGTTCAAGCATGGTGTACAGTTCTGTCGACTCGGTGATGGGAAAAGGATGAAGCGGTTCATTATCCTGTAGAGTTTCTTAACTCCCTAAATCCACCAAGTTTCCCTTCTCATAAACTTCTTTTAAAAGTTGGAGCTCCTGTTATGTTACTGCGGAATCTCTGTCCACCTAAACTCTGCAATGGCACTAGACTGCGTGTGGAGGCTCTTCAAAAGAATGTAATTGATGCTACTATTTTAACAGGTTGTGCGAGAGGGGAGACGGTGTTTATTCCAAAAATACCACTTATTTCAAATGATTATCCTTTCGAATTCAAGAGAGTGCAATTCCCTCTCAAAGTTTGCTTTGCTATGACAATAAATAAGTCCCAGGGTCAGTCATTGAAGAAAGCAGGGATTGATTTGAGTGAAGATTGCTTTTCACATGGGCAATTATACGTAGCCTGTTCCAGAGTCAGTTCTTCAACAAGTCTTACAATTTTAGCTCCGGAAGGGAGAACAACTAATGTTGTCTATAAAGAGGTCCTTTCATAAATGCTCTAAATAAGGAATGTTTTTTTACAAGTATAAATAAAGAAGATAGATAGATATTTTATTCATATTATAGTGCGAACACATATACGTTTGTACAAAAAGAACCATTTGTCATATTACATTTGGGTCGAGTGATGGACTTTGTAAGGAGTGCACGCGTCTCTGTCTTCTCTGACTTTTTTTTAGTTTTTTCGATGGTTTTTCTTTGGCTTTTTGTCTTGAGTTTGGTACCGTTTTGTGCGGTTTTGAGACCTTCGTCACCGCGTCTCAGAAGATGACTGGATTCTGACATCAACTACAATGAATTTTGGAACTTGAAAGGCTTCGTTTTTAAGGAAAAATATAAGTTTAAATTTTTAATTTTTATTTTTGGCGTTCGAATATTTTATCTATAATCGGGTTAAATTTTATAAATAACTCCAGGGGCCCCCCCTTTTTATTTGTTAGACATACTTGACAGCTTGGGTATGTGAAGGAACCTTTCCCTCCTTAAACCTCTCTCCTATCTCCGAAAGAATAAATAAAGAAAGAAATAAAAGAAAAAAGTGCAAAAAATGGAGTAAAATAGAAAGAAAATTAACAAAATATGCAAAAATACTTAAATAGAAATAAGTGGTAGAAGACAAAAAATTAATTAACATGAAAGAAGAACATAAAACAATGCCAACAAGGAAGAATTGCAGCAAGAAAATAGAAACAACAATAAACCATAGAAGAAAGAAGAACCGCCCTGGGCTCCCCTTCCGAATTTTTAATTTTATTTTTGGCGTTCGAATATTATATCTATAATCGGGTTAAATTTTATAAATAACTCCAGGGGCCCCCTTTTTTATTTTGTTAGACATACTTATAGCCCGGTATGTGAAGGGAACCTTTCCCTCCTTAAAACCTCTCCTATCTCCGAAAGAATAAATAAAGAAGAAATAAA